>MJUT01057452.1:150725-180712 GCA_002080005.1 Gigantidas platifrons
CAAACATTATACAATTTGTCTTTATATTTCTCGGCTAAGCATGGATGCCAGACAACTCGGCCCGCGGACAACTTGGACCGGGACATGTCGGCCCGTAAGCGAGAACTAGTTTGCCCGTATGTTAAGACAACTCGGATCGTATCGGTGATAGCTCTTAAGAGTGCATTTACGTCTGTAGACTTTTCCGGCTTACGACCTTTAGTGAAACGGTCGCCAGTTCTTTAAAAGAATGAAAGAAAAACAAATTTTAAATCTCAAAACATGTACCTGTTTGTGTAATATTTACAGGTGTGAAACCTATAATTAATTTCTTTAACATTTTCTACTAAATTTGTGTTTTTTCGAGCCTGCCTGGCTATTTTATCTTAAGTTTAACCTTTCTAAGACCATATATTTTCTGAAACGTACATGATTCCTCTACGTTCTGTGAAAATATCAGGGGATGTTTAAAGTTTTGCAGTGGAATGCCAGGCTATGGAAAACACCTACTCTAAAAATAGCTCGGTCATCCCCGGGAAATTCAATATTTATAGGTCATGCATCAAATCCTCCATAGAGGTATTAAAATACAACTAAATGCATCAAATTTGGGCTCAAAATAATCCTTATAGATTTAACTTCAATTATCAATTTTAATTATCCCATTCCATTCAGTATTTGTCACAATACAACAAAGTGAAAGGAACTATTTTCTTTAAAAAGGACTACTTTTGTGTATGTTCTAAGCACTGATTGGTGAATTATAGGTTTGACACCTACATACTTCCGACGTTCGTTTGACACTTCTTATCCATACTTACCTAAAGCTACAAAAATAAAAAGCCGACTCGATATGATTTTCTCTCGATTTCCATCAGTAAATAAATTATTTATTTTCTCCCAACAATCTAAATAACTAATAGTCGAAAAATGAAATAATTTAAGAAGTTGGGAAATCGACAAAAATGGAAAAATTAGAGAAATTATGGGGGAAATAAATATTTGCGTTTTGGGAAGCTGATGGGTCCCTATTTGTTTACCAGTTATCAAGTTGCAAAGTTCAAAGATCAAATTAATATTGGTCCTGGTTATTAGGTAATAAGTGTGAACGGTATGTGCCGATCAAATGTTATTATTTATCAGAATGAAACCAAATTTGAAATATATTGTAATGATAAAACAGAAAGCCACCATATCACCGAAAAAATGTTGAAAGTGGCGATAAACACCATAACCTGGGTAATGGACAAAGTCACTCATTATACATACTGTGACTTTCCGGGGTATAGTAAATGTGGAAAACATATATTGTGACTTTTTTCCCTGTTACCGGCGGCGACAGCTGAAATTACCGGAGATTTTCGCCGGTTGCCGGCTTCTAATGACATCCCTGAATATCTGTATGAAAATGTAACTCAAATTTTAAATGTTTCAAAAAGATATCCACATTTTCTTTTTAAACTGAAATATATCTTGTAGTCCTTGAAGATGTTTCATACAAAACATTCTTTTTCCTTTTTCAAATTATCTAGGGCATTATAGTGGACATGACATAATATATCTGTGAATACTTATTCATTTTGTTCTGCATATTTACCTGAAATGGAAATGTCAAATTTCTTTCCAAATAAAAATGGATCAATATCAGTGCTGTGATCTCCTCTTTTATCACAAATAATATCAATATGGTGTAAGACACACATTTTTTTCTGAGGGGGCAACTGACATTTTCACAGTTTCTTAAAGAAAGAAGCATGATTATAATTTTCCTTCAGTACCTTAGAAAAAATGCTTAAATTTTCTTTCACATTTCCTACAAATACAAAGAAAAATCGGACATATTTGCAAGTATTTTGTACAAACTCATAAAATTCAATATCATCCAACTTTTCTGAATGAGATGGACATAACCTTTAGATATGTCTTCTTGACCACAATGACTATTTAAAAGGCTCAGGATTTGTGTCAGGGTGGACTTTGTAGCAGTTCGACATCTGCATACTCTTCTGTGACCACATATACACCTCTTTAAGACACCATATATATAACTTTATTAAAAACAAATATGCACCTCTATCAACTTTAGGATATATATAACTTTATTTAAAAGAATATGCACCCCCACATATTATACTTATAGCATGTAGGGTGCATAAATTGTTTTTAGTAAAGTTATATCTAGTATGTAGGGGTGCATATTTTTTTTAGTAAAGTTATATAGTATGTAATTGTGCATATTTTTTTCAGTTAAGTTATACTGCATGTCATAAATGATATATTATTGGGTGCATATTTTGTTAAATACAAAATATAAAAATATATGTCTTCAAAATGATATAGGGGTGCATATTTTTTTTCTAATAAAGTTATATTTCATGTCTTAAAGACAAGTACCTGTACCTGCTATATTTTGTACCTGTACTGTAGTTTGTACATAATTTTTTTTATTTTGTTTGTATTGTCCTATCCAATGAAAAAAATATTATGTGAATCAATTGTATACTGTGATTTTTATTGATTATACTGCTGGTTGACATTGTGGGTGTCTTGATTGACAATTTAAAGCATTTGTTTGTTTGTTTGTTTGTTTGTTTGATCATGAGGTTGCTCAAGAAATTACACAAAAAGCTTGGCTATGGAACTGGAAGTGAAGAAATCTTTCTTCATTACAATAATAAACAAGACGGAAATAAAACTTAAACAAAATCATAAACACAAAACAGTGTACATGACCATTTACTTGATCACATCTTGCCATTCTTGAGTTGTTTATGGAAATTATGGTGTAATTGTTCTAAAAAAAATATATAAATAACTGAACAATTGTTAAATATGAATGTGTCCAGAATCCAGATCCACTGTAAAACAAATAAAAAACATTTAAAGTGAGTTAAAGATCTTATAAAACCGTTTTCTCTAGTCGCGTCTCGATGTAAACAACATAGATTTTAACCTTTCTACACACAGCCTCTCTAGCATATTTGCATTATGCATTTTTTTGGAATCTCTAAACCTTTTCATATCTATTTTTGATCATTTTATATTTAAACAACCAATAGGATGCTTAATAGTGGGTTATAATTAGACCAGGGTATTTACCCGCCATAATTTTATTTCCAAAAACATCAAAGCAATTTTCGATTTTCAAAGCCGATTATAAGATATACATTTCACAGTTAATGATCAGTACGATTCAATCATATAGTAAACATACTTAAGATACCAACAAATTAAAAAAATATGCATAGTTTATTATTTTTTCTACTTTATTTCATAAAAAAACACACACATGTAACGTAAACAAATAAATGACGTGAAGCGCCGCGAGCGCCATCTATGCCAATATTGGAGTATTATCCCTTGAATCTGTGGACAATACGTAACATGAGTGGAGGTACGGAAATGGTGGTTGGCGCTCCCACTGTCATACAATTACCCACTGGTGGTTTGCTACGTCACACGGGTACCTGTAAAATGCGAAACGAAACGCGAAACGAAATATACCGAAACGAAACCAAACGAAACGAAACTCACCGAAACGAAACGAAATTCACCGAAGCGAAACGAAATTTACCGAAACGAAACGAAATCGATACGAAACGAAATAAATCGAAACGAAATTGACCGAAACGAAACGAAACGGAATAATACAAAATGAAATAAAACCTATTTTAACGAAACAATTTCTTGGGGAAAGACAAGACAAAAATTAAATGAAAAAAAATTGAGAAAGTATCATTTAAGCGTAGAAAAAGATAGTTAATTGTTTTCCAGGTTGTATAAAAAAAAATCGTTCTTCATCTAGCAATGACGAAATGATTGATTCATCGATTGTTGACTGCTAAACACCACTGTGGCACATCAGTGATATTCCAGCTATACTGTGCCGAATGACGAAATGAAAATGACTGTTATATGAGGGATAACTTCCTATATACATGGTGATGTTCTGACAATCAGGGTCCTATTTTTGATTATCTGTCTGGCACATGTCTGGCATATGGGGTATACTTTTTGTCACAACTGTCTGAAAAGGGGTATAGGTTTTTGCTTGGATTATTCTTAAAAAATTGGGGTTTAAAGGGGATTTAGTTAGACAACAGTCTGAGATGGGGTCTAAAAATGGCATCTTAATCAGTCTGTAAAGGGGTCGGGGTTCAGCGGCCCCGGAAGAACCCCCCCCCCACCATTTTGTGTAAGATTTGGGGACCGACCATTTAACTTGAAGGGGGAGACAATGGCATTTTTTCCACCAAATTTTGTTGAAACTTGGAAGAAAACAGTAATTAATTAAAAGTAATTAATTTTTATTAATTTGGCTGGGTATATGTTAGAAACAAATATAACTCACTTTACGCTGGTTAGGTTTTCAGTTCATATAGACGCAAAATTCTCGAGTATTGTGTCTGAACTTGAATCTTTTTGACTTATTGCCAAAATTAAGGGGGAGGGGACGCTCGCACTCCTCGCAGCCCCTTCCTATGTGCATGTCTACTCCCCTCTTCAAGTTTTGTAGTCGGTCCCTAAGTCTTAAAAAAGAAATTTAACATGTAAATTTGCAAGATGAGTGTACCGTGTTTTGCAGTATACTATTTTACTTTTTGCCAGATTGGTCACTTTGGTTTAAAAGTCTCTTTTTATCTCGACAGTGTTTCTTATAATAATAGAAGCCATAATTTGTTGCATATTTGAATATGAATATATGTTGTTTATCTCATCGTTAGCAAGGGGTAAACTTTAAGAAAACAACGGGAAAAAAATCCACAGGCAAAAACTGAAAAAAATACATGTAATAAATAATTGAATAATTAAACAACAACGGTAATTTTGCAATTATTTCGAAGCGGAACTATTAATCATTCTCAAGTAACAGTACCGACCTACATTACAAAATGGTGAGGTACGTGTTCTTCTGGGGCCGCTGAACTCCGACCCCTTTACAGACTGATTCTGATGCCAATTTTAGACCCCATCTCAGACTGTTGTCTAACTAAATCCCCTTTAAACCCCAATTTTTTAAGAATAATCCAAGCAAAAACATATACCCCTTTTCAGACAGTTGTGACAAAAAGTATACCCCATATGCCAGGCAGATAATCAAAAATAGGACCCCGATTGTCAGAACATCACCATGTATATAGGAAGTTATCCCTCACATAACAGTCATTTTCATTTCGTCATTCGGCACAGTATAGCTGGAATATCACTCATGTGCCACAGTGGTGTTTAGCAGTCAACAATCGATGAATCAATCATTTTGTCATTGCTAGATGAAGCACGATTTTTGTTTTTTAACCTGGTAAACAATGAACTATCTTTTTCTACGCTTAAATGATACTTTCTCTATTTTTTTTTCATTTAATTTTTGTCTTGTCGTTCCCCAAGAAATTGTTTCGTTAAAATAGGTTTTATTTCATTTTGTATTATTCCGTTTCGTTTCGGTCAATTTCGTTTCGATTTATTTCATTTCGTATCGATTTCGTTTCGTTTCGGTAAATTTCGTCTCGTTTCGGTGAATTTCGTTTTGTTTCGGTGAATTTCGTTTCGTTTGGTTTCGTTTAGTATCGTTTCGGTATATTTCGTTTCGCAGTTTACAGGTACCCACGTCACACGCACGGATCACAGGCACTTGTTTCATACATATATTTGTTTACTATGTACGTCTATCCATAAAGAAAGGTCCTTATCGGTTTCGCGCCGGTTGCCTCAGTTCACGGTCGAAAAAACTGTTTTAGAATTTCTTTAGTGAGCTAAAATTATTCTCTACTTTAAATATGATAATTTTTCTACAACATGGTGTATGACACGCCTACCTTGGTTGCCAATTACCTACGTCAGAGCTCATTATATAATCCAACTTGAAATACACAAAAACACTCCATATTTTTTTTGCTATACCGATCCAGCAGTGAATAGGATGGAGCGCTCTGATTGGTCAATCAAAATATCCAAAAATAAACTTGGAATCCTTGGTTGTATTTATTTAAATTTACGCTATTTACAACAAATTTGTGGACTTTATTATCACTAATATTGATATTTGACACGTTCAAAACAAGAAAACATCTCGTGTATTTTTTACAGGCGATTTTATTGGGTTTTTTTAATTCACTGCTGGATCGGTGTAGCCGAAAACATATGGAGTGTTTTTGTGTATTTCAAGTTGGATTATATAATGAGCTCTGACGTAAATAATTGGCAACCAAGGTAGGCGTGTCATACACCATGTTGTAGAAAAATTATGATATTTAAAATAGAGAATAATTTTAGCTCACTAAAGAAATTCTAAAACAGTTTTTTCGACCGTGAACTGAGGCAACCGGCGCGAAACCGATAAGGACCTTTCTGTATGGATAGACGTGTAGATAGTAAACACATATATATATGAAACGAGTGCCTGTGGCACGGATACTTGAACATCGCCCCGAGGTAGGTTTATGCAGTTGTACAATTTAAAAAAGGGAAAACTAACAAAACCAAGTAGTTCACCGAAGGGCCCACATATCAGACTTCATTGTTAGCATACATTCAATTGCGTGGAAACCCGTCAGTTAAATTGTACAACTGCATAAACCTACATGAGGCGATGTTCAAGTATCCGTGCGTGTGACGTAGCAAATCACCCGTGATTACAGGTAGGATACTATTCTGATAATATACACAAATTCGGCATATGTATAACATATATATATATATATCGTGTCAGTTCATTAGTCCGAAGGGTCAATGGTCCGAAGAATCAATGGTCCGAAGGATCGATAGTCCGAAAGGTCCGAGCAAAATCGAATTTTGAACGACCTCCAGATTACAAATTTATATATCAATATAATATAGAATTGCATAAAACATTGATAGAAATGGTTGCCACGTTTTCGCGTGTAATGCATCCTTTTCGACAGTTTACATAACAATTTATGTTTTCTATCACACGACGAATACAAATTTTTAAAGACTTTACAAGCCGGAGTACCCGGATAGACCCACCGACCATGGGCAAGCAACTGGTAAACTTTATCACTTGCGGCTGCGAGTCTCGAGCTATCGACCTTTCGGACCAATGACCCTTCGGACTAGTGAACCTTCGGACCAATGACCCTTCGGACTAATGCACCTTCGGACCAATGCCCTGCAATCGTTTAGACGTACCGGTAATCGAGTGTCTTTGATTTTGTCCATTATTGCAGAAAATATGCAAATTTGGCTGATTTCGACAACAAATAAGTCGGAAATCCTCCTCTGAAACCTTGCATTTATAATTTAATCCAAAACAAAATATATCAAGGTAGCACATGAAGGACTATATATATATAGCTACCTTGATATATTTTGCTTTGGATATATTTTTTTTTTTGCTAAAAAATATTCTGATTCCCAATGTTGCTGAAAAAAATATTCTGATTTTGGTGGAGGAAAAAAAGAAATCTGATTCAGAGTTTTTGTCATATAACCTAATGTTAATTCTGGAAAAAAATTTCGCGCTTTGCGACAAAAAAAATATAAATGTCCGAAAAAGAAATCTGAACGAAAAAAGAAAACAATAACCCCCCCAGCAAGTTAAATGGTCGGTCCCTTATAAGGGAGTTATAGCAAATTTAATCGACACGTGTCGTCTATCACCGTTTTAGTTTATTATCTGTTGATTAACCATTGTCTCTCCACTTGACCACATTATCCTGATTCCTAGTCAACCAGTCTTTGCTCTTTCTCCTTAATGCTGCGTGTTTAGCGGAGAAGCAACAAATACCAAACAGTGTTTCAGTTTTAATATTTAATATGGCAATATTGTGAGTCAAATATTCAGTTTTCTGATATATAGTTGTCGTCATGGTACATATAACATACGTCACATTGTGATATATTGAATATCTACTGTTAAGTTCACAAAATAGGACAAAGTTAACAAATACAGTGATTCAAAGAAGGACTGTTTTCTGTATTGCTTTGTTGATCGATTTTTTCCTTTACATTTTCACCGATACCAAAGAATCAAATTAGACCAAACGTGGTTGTAATCATCCTTAGTTGATTCTCTTACACATTTGTATCAGACAGTTCAGCCATCAGTTCAGATGGAACTTTTTTTTTCTAATCGTCAATATTATCTTTAATTGTCCAGACCCCGGCGCCACAAAACTTGCGAATTTACTTAAGTCTGAGAATATTCTCAAATAAGGAAATACTAAAATTTGATTGGCTGAGAACACAGATTTGAGCAAAAAAAGTTTGCTCAGCAAAGAAAAAGTTTTGTGGCGCTGGGGCCTGTGTAAGTCAAGATATTCTCAAATTATAATTGCATCAGCATGGGAATGATTAATTCAACAAATATTCAACGTTCTTCTGTTAAATCGATCTTTCGGCCGACGTGTACCGAATATACAAATTATGCATATTAAGATCATATTTAAATCTTCTACTCAGAACCCACTGAATCAAATATAACAAAACTTTCTTTGGATGGTCCTTGGGTATACCCAGCGCCGTCTTAATAGCATTATAGGCAACGGGCAAAGCAGTGGCCCATACCTACATATACACACCCACTCACAGGAATAAAAATGTAAATGGATGATCAAATTGAACTTATGTGTATTGTACTTCCAACAAAATCAGTGTTTAAACATTAAAAAATGGTATTCACAGCATACATAGCTTAGCGTGGGCTCCTATGCTCGTGGGACCACCGGGTAACTGCCCAGCGTGCCCATGCGTTAAGATGATACTGGGTATACCCTTTCAAAATTGTGTCCGCCAGCCTCATTCATCATTCAAGATGGCGGTTGTTACTTTAATTATCCATTACTGCCTTACCTGTAGTTTAATGACAATGAATAGTTCATATATTCAGGGTTTTTCCGTGATTTTAATTCTTTCAGGAAATAAATGATATTATAATACAAATTATAATCAAAATATAACCAATATATCAAAATCACACTGAAATATTTTTCTTAGAGCCAACTGGCCTGAATTAAGCCAAGCTTGGTTGGGATGGTTCTAGAATTAAACAATTATGTCCGACAGACCTGCCCTCTATTGAAAGTGGCCACTGCTACTAAAATAAATAAATTTAAATTACTGCTTTATTTTATTTTATTATTTAGTTTGCGTCGTTTATATTTGTTCCCAATTAATTCCTTTGAAAAATTCACTTTGCAGTATAGCGACATACTTGTTGGGGAGAGCTGTCACTGTTTCAGTAATATTAGTGGACCGTAATAGGGGGCGAATTCCATTTTGTTTTCATTCAAGTCTGATCATTGCGTAGCATCAGGGAGTAGTTTTATATTCAGAACGAGAACAAATTCAATAATATGTATTAAAAAAAAAAACGATTTAGAAATTAGAGAAGGGATAGGTCAAACCGGGTCAAGGACTTTTGACTACCACTGAAAAACCATGAAGAGTTGGGTAAGCATGACAAATATAGCCTTTTGTAATGGTTATATTTGGTGTCTTCTTTGTCGAAATCTACATGATAGGTCTTCAGCATGCGGAAAGCGTGATGATACTCACCAAGTTCGTTACCCACTATGGTCCATGGACAGACTGTTCGTATTATAACCTGAAAACCACCGATCCAGAGGGCTCGCCCTATCCACCACCAGGGGGAGCGCTGAGTTGTTCTGTGGGTGTGAACCATGGGAACCTTCACATAACTAAGCCAAACAAAACAAAAACTAAAAAGATTAACAAAAAAATCAAAAAGGAACCCCACCATAAAATCAGTGGTGACATTTTTGTGTTTCCTACTTTCAGACTGACAGTGGACACTACCAATGTCAACTGATGTGATAATACAATCATATCACATGCTACATTTGTTCTAAAACGGGTAATAATTGGGGTATTTAAAGTGTGAAATTAGTTTTGATAGACTGTTAAGTAAAATATATCCATGTTTTAAGAAACTGTTGTTGTCAACTTTAATGTGTAAAGGAAGTGTACAGTGGGGCAGGCAGACAATTCCAACAGATCTAATATATATGATCGTCAGTATCCTAGATAGCAAAGGAAGTGCACAGTAGGGCAGGCAGACAATTCCAACAGATCTAATATATATGATCGTCAGTATCCTAGATAGCAAAGGAAGTGTACAGTGGGGCAGACAGACAATTCCAACAGATCTAATATATATGATCGTCAGTATCATAGATAGCTTATGCTTGGTTGTAGTAGTATATGGTGTTTAACGCCACATTCAGCTGTACTTCAGTTATATTGTGGTGGTCAGTTTTATTGGTGGGGAAACCAGAGTGCCCGCAGAAAACCACCGACATGCCGCAAGTCACCGACAAACTTTATCACATAATGTTGCTTCGCCTGAGCGGGATTCGAACTCACAACTTGAGTCTTATATTTTGGAAAAGGGGATGAAAGTTCTTTACACTTTATGAATTGATGATTTTTTTTTAATGTCACTATTGTAGGTAATGAATATTCAATGCTACGGTGTTATCTATTTCAAATCATATCGCATACTAACTAGTATATGTGATATGATCACAGAACTTTCAAGTAGACCACCGAACTCAATCATTGCTGTTCCATATTTATTTATTTATATACCACACATCAGATTTATTATATCTATGCATTGCGTATTTAATTTCAGAATTGGGATGGATTCAAGTAAATTGTGTGATCCATGCGATAGAACATCAAAGTCGTCGTTTGCCGTCAAATATTGTAGCGATTGTGAAGAATTCCTCTGTTCTGAATGCGCTGTTGATCATAGTAAATTCAAAGTCTTCGTGTCTCACCATGTTGTTGACGTTAACGTCACTGATGATCAATCTTTCGTGGTCAGCAAAGAATGTCCGACTCACAAAGATATGACTCTAGATTTGTTCTGTTCTGATCACGACAGCATCTGCTGTAAATCATGCATAGCAAGCATGCATAGAGCATGCGAAAACATAAAACAGTTAGATGTCGCTGCGAAAGGAGTAATACATTCATCGATGTATGAGGAATTTGCCACGGACATGGTCTCTCTAAATAATGTAGCAACTCAGTTAACAGATGAATGGAAGAAAAGTAAGGTAGCTTGGGATACCAGTAAGGTTGATGTCAAACATGACATAGAGAAATTTAAAGCTAAAATACTTAAACACATAAATGAAATTGAAGAAAAACTAATGCACGAAATAGATGCTGCGAAACCGAGTTCACAATTGGATAAGTCAACTGTCGACAAGCAAGTAGAGGAAATACAAGATGTTTTAAAGCAGTTTAATTTCGTTACAAAACATGGGTCAGAAGATCAAATATTTCGTTTGATAAACACGATGAAAAGAAACGTCCCTCGTATGCTTAATGATATGACAATCCTAATTTCTTCTCAAGCTTCTTCAAGACTTGTATTTGAAGAGTCAAACATTATATCAATGATTGAGTCGCTTGGGTCAATAATAGTTAAAACGAACCCGTTTGATGTTAAGTTTAATCCACATAAAAGTCAACAAGCACAGCAAAGGGTATACACAATCCCTTCGAAGTTTCGGTTTGAGAGCAGTATCCCCATTAACGTCGAGGGTGAAGTTAATATTACAGGAATGGGATTAATAGATGATGATAGATTGTTATTGTGTAACTGTCCAACTAGCCAGCTTTGCCTTTTGTCCATAGAACAACAAAATCTAACGATGATTGATTTGTCAAATCCATGGGGTATTATAGTGAAAGAAGACGAAGATGATGCTTTGGTAACATTACCTAGTAAGGAATATATTCAGGTTGTAAACACAGCCACCATGACTTTAGCACGGAGAATAAAGTGTCCTGTTAGTTGTTTTGGTATAACATTAATTGACAAGGACATCGCGTTAGGTCGACTTGGTGAAGTGTGTATCATTAATGAAGAAGGCAGACATCTTAGATCTATCCCGCTGGATTGCTATACTCTGTATTCACTCTATTATGGAAACGAACGGAAATTGTTTTGTTGTGATACTAAGTACGATAAGCTCGATTGTGTTAATTTAGATGGTACCATGGTATTTTCTTACAGCTTTGGAAATCTTGATTACCCTTTAGCAGTAGCAGTTGATGTTAAAGGAAACTCGTATGTTATCGCACGTAACGCAAATACTTTACACCGTATATCACCTAATGGTAAATCACTGGGTATTATGTTGACCGAAAGTGATGGATTGAGATCGCCAAGTTGTATCACCTTCAACAAACAGCATTCAAACTTATACATCTTTAACAAAGGCAACGGCCAGTTACTGACATTTTCCTGTCAATAATTAGATCATACCTACAAAAAATTATAAATGACCTACATGTAAATGTTATGTTATTGATATTCTATGTTGGTACTGATCAGTACAATGCACTACACTAGACAGTTTTCTAGAGCAGATCCCAATATATGTTGTGGAACAACACTTCAACATATATATCGACACGGTATATGTTTTCGTCTGTCATATGTTTTCGTATCGTCCATTTTATTTTGATTTACACAGCGCACGTGTTATTTTTTACTTGTCTTTCGGTTTCTATTTCTGAAACGTAAACAGGACTCCAACGTGACATCTGTCAAAAATGTTCAAGGTTGCTTTTAAAGACGTAAGTACAAAAAATAGAGAACCTACCTACTGAACCATACTTTTTGTAATGCTAAAAATTTACTACATTTATAAAGTACGTGGAAAAAAATCCAGAAGGGTTATATAAAATGTCGTCTGCATCTCAGACACCCACTCTACCTGTCATGTGATTGTCATGGTGTCACTGGTCGTACTTGTAAACAAAAGAGGTGACTGAAATGTGCCGGTTTCTTATATAAAATGCACGTCAACAGCAGTGCATCTGGTTTCAGCACTAAAAAAAACAACAAAAGTGAACACAATGTTGAAAGTGGTCATTTTCAAACATTCTGTTATTTTATTTAGATGTAGTATGAAATTTTAAAACCAGCCATTTCCGGATTTTATATTCGTTTCCATCCCGTATATCGGGTATGTTTTTACTTTATACGAAAACATATGACGCCATTTTACTGACAGCAGACGTTGCCAAATAATCGAGAGTATATTAAAATACAAGAATGGCTTTTCAAACAATCTTATGTACAAAGAAATATTTAACTAGCCATTCTTTGATAATTCCAATCGTCATATGAATTAAGGGTAAACACTGTCAATCGCCAGATCGGAAAATCGATAATAGATCGAAAACCCATAACACGAGGATAGTATATAAAAGCAAAAAAAAAAAAAACAGGAAATAACTTCTGAAATTTTATCTCTTGTACATAGTTGGTTGTATATATTGAATTAGACAATAGACGGTCACCCGAAAGATTCCATTGTTCTCCGTAGAGCCCGTCACCATCTCCTACACGCACTATTGAGTTCATTGATTTTTACCTATAAAAATTACTTGGACTGGGACATTTTTCGTTATTTTTATTTTTTCACTAAATATATAGCACTTCTGTCTTTAATAGTGAACAAAAATGAAGTCTTCATATATAATATGAAGAATATATCATTGTCATTTGTTCGATTCTGTATGACATTTTGAATTTATATACATGTAAGAAAACGGAACGAAAAATGAATTTTGAGATTGTGCAACTTCCTAATTAAAAACAATGCTCGTAAAATAGTACATATTTATATTAGAGAACCTCAGAGACCATTATTGTTTGAAATATTTTAAAAGTGTTCGGCTGAAACGTGTATGACTTCAAGTGAACAAAGAATTAGTTTTGTATATGCTATAATGGGAAATTATATGAGCAATGTGTTATATTTCAAACACTAACAATGAATTAATTTACTTGTAATTTTTTTAAAGGGGTATATATAATCATATTTCAGTCTGTTCATTTTTGAATTTTATTTTATTTTGTTTTGCTTTATAAATGCCTTTCACTTCATTTTTCATTTCGTTTTAATTTCTTAGAAGGGGCGTCGTGGTCGTGATCGCATGGTAGTTGGATTTATAACTCCCTATGCAATTAGTGCCTATCATCACCAACGTTAAGAGTTCGAATCCCGCTCGGGCGATGTCTACTAGATACAACATTAATTTATAAAGTTTGTCAGTGACTTGCGACAGATCGGTGGTTTTCTCCGGGTACTCCGGTTTCCCCCACCAATAAAACTGACCGCAACGATATAGCTGAAATATTGTTGAAAGTGGCACAAAACACCATTTCATTTTTCATTTCGTTTATATTTCTTGAATTGAGGGTTCAATAAGAAAGATTTGATAAGGTACCAAAGGAGTAATCAGAAGCCGTAAATCAAACGACAGACAATTTAATGACCAACAGAAAAAAAGACAAAGAATGGTCAGCAAAATACTACTTAGAAAACTAAAGATTGAGCAATATGACCGCCCACTTAACAAATAAAAGTTGTTTGTCCTATTTACGTTAATTGTGTTTTTCCAGTGCAGTGGTGTCCAACACATACTGTGTTGTGTTTTTGTTTTGTTTGTCTTGGTTTTGTGTACCCTATGTTGTTAGTTTCTTTTGATTGTCAGGGGTAATCAGAAGATGTTAACAGAAGGCCTAGGGCAGGCAATACAATGAACAAAAGAACAATGACAAAACAAAAGAAATTTGGAAGATACCAAAGAGGTAACCAGAAACTGTAAATCAAATAAGGACAGACAGCACAATGGCAAAAAGAAACAGGACAAATGGACAAACAATGATCTCCAAAACATTACACAAAAAAACTGAAGATTGAGCAACGCGAACCCCACTAAAAGGCGGGGATGAACTCATGTGCTCCGGAAGGGTAGCAGTTCCTGCTCCACACATGACACCCGTCTTGTTACTGTTAAACGACACGAACCTCATCTGAGATAGAAATCGTGTTGGACACAAGTATATGTAAATAAATACAAATAACATAGATAGAATATCAACTCACTTACAATACAAATGTTTTGATGATTCTAACATCGTTTTTATGCGGAAATTGTAGCGGACATCTCAACACTGAACTGAAAACATGAAAAAAAATTTGTAATTTGAGAACATGAACAACACGAGCACCACTAAAACAAGTAGAACACACCCGGGGATGAACTCGTGTTGTCCGGAAGAGAAGGCAGTTCCTGGCACACACATTATTGCTACAAATCTGGTAATAAGTTATAAATGGGGAAAGAATTGGAATGTGATTACTAGAGAGGGAGCATATCCGTTGTCATTTAACACTACACTGACGACTAACGAACACGAGCCCCACTAAAAACCGGGTGTGACCTCGGGTATTCCGGAAGTGTAACAAAATTTAGTAAGAATACTTTCTTGTAGCGTTTAATTTGCTTAAAACATACGGTTATGTAAATATGGTTGTGTAACTGCGCTGTATTCAAATACATTGAATCAGGTAACGATGATTGACAGCTGATAAGAGAAATTGCGCAGTTCTTAACATCAAAGGGAAAGATAACGATGATCGACAGTTCATGTGGACTCATCCATGCTGTCATCCCTTTGAAAGAAGAATAGTCTGATCCAAAATAGGGGTATATAAAGAGTGAGAAATTTGTATTTGGTTCGTCATTTTCTTATATCGTAAATACGAGTGGAAAGAAGTAAACGAGAAGAGCAGCGATAAGAGTTTAATTTACTAGTTTAGGATAACCACAAGAATTAATAGACAATCGAAGTTACCGAGTTGTTCTGAAGTTGTAATTTCCTAATGGAATGGTCGCAACATCTCAGAACAGGTAACTTGATTGCTATATAGTTTGTGCTGTTTATATTCAGCATTTGTGAAACATAAGTGTTTCAAGGTTTGACAGAGTTTTGTGTTTGCTTTGTCTTTTCTTGGTTATATGAATTGTTTTATAATATATGTTTGAACGCTGTTTTGTTTGTGGGTTCCAGTTGGTCTGGAAGTTAGTTCGTTATAAAAGTTGAGGTCTGAGAATTGTTTTAAAGAATACATATTGTGTTAAGTTTCCAAACCATATGTTATTGTTGTAATTGTTTAGGAAAGTTTGGATTTGACTTTCAATAGTTTGGATCTCAATTGTATGGCTTCTCAAACTCCATGAAAACGGATACGAACAAAGCAGAGTAATGTGCCATACACGTTACAGAAGGATAGGCAGTTGCTGGTGCAAGTACAGTACCGAAAAAAACTATGACAAGTAACTGTTAAATTTTATCATATAGATTTTAATAGAGTACAACAGAATTTATGGTTGATGTTAAATTATGCACAGTCTTTATGGATCGTTTATATGTGTGGCCACTGTATATGTCAAGAGAGTCGAGATGGGAATCCCATTAATCGACTTTACTCCCACCGGAATTTCGTTGTTATGTCTGGGTTTTAATGAATATGAAGTTTGCAAGATGATGTGTTCTTGCTGTCCTGTTGTTGTGGTTGGTTATATTGCCGACCATTATATTTCTACTTTTGTTTTCAATTATCAGTATTGCTGTCAATCTATTTATAGCCAATGAGATAAAGCCGTGTGGATCATATAATTGACAAGTTAAACAACACATTGAAGGAAGACGTTTTATGTCAATTATAAAACAACAAATAACAACATGGACGATCTTTAAAAATTGCAATAAGATAAGATAAGAATAGTGTTACTAAATATAGATTTGTTTGTTAATCTTGTATATTTTTCTAATTGTAAAAACTCGCATTTCTAAAATTTCTGATATTGTACTTACATAACCACAAAAAATATATCACATGTTTAAATCTTATTGAACTATTATATGTTTTTAAATTTTTTTTTGCTATGTCTACCATTAATTTTTTTTTGCTATGTCTACCATTAATTTTTTTTTGCTATGTCTACCATTAATTTTTTTTTGCTATGTCTACCATTAATTTTTTTTTGCTATGTCTACCATTAATTTTTTTTTGCTATGTCTACCATTAATTTTTTTTTTCCTATGTCTACCATTAATTTTTTTTTCCTATGTCTACCATTAATTTTTTTTTTGCTATGTCTACCATTAATTTTTTTTTTCCTATGTCTACCATTAATTTTTTTTTGCTATGTCTACCATTAATTTTTTTTTGCTATGTCTACCATTAATTTCTAATGACATTTGGTTAGGTCAGAAATTAAATTTTTGAAAGCGATCAATATGAAATCTGGAGGTAATGAACAGTATAATGTAAGGGTCTATGATAAGATTAGAGAACTGCCGAATTTGGATGAAATGATATCCACTCAAACAACAAATTCTTTTTAGAATGGACATCTCAATTATTGAATTTACTGTGAAATCATGATGTCACCACGTCTATGCAAAGAGTTGAATTAGGTATCTACGTTTGTACTATTATCAGTACTAATTGGTTGCAATTTGCTGGTAATTAAGTATAGCTACAAGATCATTTGCTGTTCTCATGATTTCGGCAATAAATCGCCACGAATCAGTTTTCAAACTTAGGTCACAATTAAATTGTCTTCACTTGTAAAGTTAATATATTTGAATTTTATAAGAATTTCAGGTGGTCATTTTTAAAATAATCATTGTCTTACTGAACTATTGAAGTTTTTTTTTTTTGGTTTTAACTGAAAGAAAAACCTCTAGCAAACTTTCTTGGGGGAAATTAAAAAAGAAAATGACCGATTTGCTATGTCCAATACACAAATTTTGCTTCGAATGAAAAAAATAAAATATTCTGGCTTGAAGGGACAGAGCTCCCTCCTATAGGTTAAATGGTCAGCCCTTTGGGGTAGAATTGTCTACTCATTGTGTTATTATGAAAAGAAATATCAAACGTTTTTAAGCATGGCAGTGCACAATGAGATGATACAATGTTTTGAGTGTAGTCAAAGTTATCATAGTGCTTAAAAGTGATCAATGTTATCATTTTATTTATCTCTTCTTCGTGTCATTGCATTCTGTCAGTGATCAAAACTCTCAATGAAATAAGTAAAACAAATAATATCATGACCTTGTATGAGTGAAAAGTACTCTCAATGACATCAATAAATTACAAATTATATCATGACATTTTTCATTCAGTACAACTATCAATGAAATACTAACAACAAATTAGGTCATCAAATTATATTAGTGATAGTGATAACAACTGCATGTGCAGAAATAATTATTATAGTCCATGGCAAGAAAAGCTATCAATGATTAGAACTCTCAATGTAATATTATTACAATTCATGTCATAAAATTTTATCAATGATTAGAACTCTCAATGTAATATTATTACAATTCATGCCATAAAATTATATCAATGATTAGAACTCTCAATGTAATATTATTACAATTCATGTCATAAAATTCTATCAATGAATAGAACTGTCCAAGAAATACATTTATGTTATAAAATTCATTTTTTTCAGCTATTAGAACCCTCAATTAACTATTTATCACAATTCATTTTATAAAATTAATCCAGGGATTAAACATCTCATTATGATACCTACAAAAATTAAATCAGTGATTAAAGTTCTCAATATAATATTTATTACAATTCATGTCATAATATTCTATCATTGACTAGAACTCTCAATGTAATATTTATTACAATTCATGTTGTAAAATTCTATCAGTGTTTAGAACTCTCAATGTAATATTCATTACAATTTATGTCATAAAATTTTATCAGTGATTAAAACTCTCAATATAATATTTATTACAATTCATGTCATATAATTCTAACAGTGTTTAGAACTCTCAATGTAATATTTATTATAATTCATGTCATAAAATACTATCAGTTATTACTCTCAATGTAATATTTATTACAATTCATGTCATAAAATACTATCAGTTATTAGAACTCACAAAACAATATTTATTACAATTCATCTCATAAAATTCTATCAATGATTAGAACTCTCAATGTAATATTTATTACAATTCATGTCGTAAAATTCTCGGTGATTAGAACTCTCAATGTAATATTTATTACAATTCATGTCATAAAATTCTATCAGTGTATAGAACTCTCAATGTAATATTTATTACAATACATGTCATAGAATTCTATCATTGATTAGAACTTTCAAAGTAATATTTATTACAATTCATGTCATAAAATTGCATCATTAATTAGAAATCTCAATATAATATCTATTACAATTACTGTCATCAAAATCACCTATTACAAATGATGTCATGATCATGATTAGAACCCTCAATGTAATATTTATTACAATTCATGTCATAAAATTATATCATTGACTAGAACTCTCAATGTAATATTTATTATAATTCATGTCATAAAATTCTATCAGTGTTTAGAACTCTCAATGTAATATTCATTACAATTTATGTCATACAATTTTATCAGTGATTAAAACTCTCAATATAATATTTATTACAATTCATGTCATATAATTCTAACAATGTTTAGAACTCTCAATGTAATACTTATTACAATTCATGTTATAAAATACTATCAGTTATTACTCTCAATGTAATATTTATTACAATTCGTGTCATAAAATACTATCAGTTATTAGAACTCACAAAACAATATTTATTACAATTCATGTCATAAAATTCTATCAATGATTAGAACTCTCAATGTAATATTTATTACAATTCATGTCGTAAAATTCTCAGTGATTAGAACTCTCAATGTAATATTTATTACAATTCATGTCATAAAATTCTGTCAGTGTATAGAACTCTCAATGTAATATTTATTACAATACATGTCATAGAATTCTATCATTGATTAGAACTTTCAAAGTAATATTTATTACAATTCATGTCATAAAATTGCATCATTAATTAGAAATCTCAATATAATATCTATTACAATTTATGTCATCAAAATCACCTATTACAAATGATGTCATGATCATGATTAGAACCCTCAATGTAATATTTATTACAATTCATGTCATTAAATTCTATCACTCATTAGACCCTCAATGTAATAAGTATTAATAATGATCCTATTTATCATAAAAAATCATTGATTTAATAATTCACATACAACTAATGAGAAGAAATTTCATATATGATTAGTATCCCCTTTTTTGAAGTTCAATACATGTTAAAAACATGGTAAATACAAAATAAAACTGATTACTGGCAATGAATACATGACATTTAACAAAATAACAACGAAAATGAAGGGTCCCAAATGATTTATAGATTATTATAAGTAATTTTGTAAAATTCTGAAATCCTCAAATATTGAAAAAACAGTTTTTTTAACCTATTGAAAAAGAGAGGTTTACAGGCTTCAAATCTGCAATACCCCCATGCAACTTTAAGATATTTTCCGCAATTAGTATGATGTGATTTCTTAATAAAGAGGCTTGTTTATAGCTTCAGATGCTATATGCCCTATCTACTGTACAATTGTTATTCACTCATATGATGTCTTCAGACAAAGTTTGTTTCTATTGAATTTATGCTAGATATGCTGTTAGAAGTCACTTTATGCAACTTTATTTAAAAACAAGGGATTTGAAAAAAAAAACAATGTAGAACATGAGTAAAATCAACACTAAATACTGACCACAAAAATACACAATAAGATGTAAATATACACAATATCACAATAATAATGAAATATTGTAAAACAGAACAATATCATAAGAATA
Organism: Gigantidas platifrons; assembly: GCA_002080005.1. Lineage (NCBI taxonomy): Eukaryota > Metazoa > Mollusca > Bivalvia > Mytilida > Modiolidae > Gigantidas > Gigantidas platifrons. Next base: position 171,255 of record MJUT01057452.1, read on the forward strand.
TGATATAAATACTGGCAATCTATAACATATTACACTAATACAAAATAGTGTGTTAATCTACATACAATTATCATTAACATATAATCAACTGTAAATTGTAAAACTACATAATACCTCCTACTTATCTAGTAAAAAGTTCCAAAACCCATTTTCAAATAAAATTAGTTTTAAAAAAAATGAACATGCATATTATGAAAAATTAAAAAAGAATAACTGGCAATATTTAACCCATAACAAATCAATTTGAAATCTCACACAGATGTATTTGTATATCAAATTAAAGCAGAATCAAGAACATATTATTATTTTTACATTTATCACAGGAATACACATTTTAGTTAACAAAGTAATACAGAGAAACCTGTATAAACTTGACCTCCTTGGGGGCAAAGATGAGTTTGAAGATACCAAACGGGTAATTAGAATCTGTAGATTGAAGACGGACAGACAACACAATGGCCAAAAGAAAAAGGACAACAGGACAAAAAAAAACGATCTACAAAAAACATACATATAAAACTAATGGTTGAGTAACACGAACCCCACTAAAATCCCCGGGTGAAATCTAGTTCTCCGGAATGGACAGGTGTCCAGTTTAGACAGGTTATCTGATTCAATCCACCATTTCTTTATAAATGCCTGTACCAAGTCAGGGCCATTGCGGTTTCCCAGTTTCCCGGTTATTGACTGATTTTGTCTGTTTATTGATTTATGAGTTTTGAATTTCCCTTTGGAAGATTGCTCTGTGTTCGGTAATTTTGTTATTACCCTTATTTATTATCTTAATAAAGATTTCCTACATTGGTACTTCATTTTAAGTTAATTTTATACATGATTCCTTTTTAATCAGGGTTCTGTTTAGACAGGTTTCATTGTATGTATAAAAATGAGGCTTCATTGAATAAAATGTTTTTTTTTCTTTTTCTTTTGATCTTTAGGCCAAAAAAATTATGTGTGTTTAACGTTTCATCCCTAAACAAATAGAGTAGGTAGGTAGGGAATTTGTTTTTTTCAAAATATTTTTAAAGTAAGTTAATGGGGAAGAAATCCAAAGTTTAACAGTGCTTAAGCCAAAATGACCATAAAAATGTTAGGGTAGACATTTTTGAGAGCAAAAAAAAAAAATAGGGTAGGTAGGGAAACCCTAAACACACATATTTTGTTTTTGGCCTTACTCATGATGATATTTGCTTTTAAGTGACAAAAGTGATATGAACATTTTTCATTGAAAATCCTGAATAAACATACTATTGTTGATACCTTTTGTCTGAGATGGAATTCCCATCACATGAGATAGAATTCCCATCACATCTCGCTTCCCATGATTCGCTTTCCATGTGATATAGCTATGAGAACACAAGTCTTTCAAAACAAATCAAGGATGAAATATATTAATTATTTGAAAAGAAAATTATTATAATAAAAACATAGCTATCTAATTCAGCACAATGGGAGATAACTCTGTACTAGTATATAAAGGGATTATTGACAAGACAAAATATCATGATGATTTCTTTGTTTCTGTTGGCTGTTTCCCTTTACCACCAAATATATCTTCTCCGTATTCTCTATCGTCTTTTCTCAAAGTGTCATGGAACCAGTCGAAGAAGTAGGAATTAAAACCAAAGTTTACATGAAAATACCTGTCAAAATATAAATAATTTGTTTGTAAAATGTGCATATTGGTGCCCAACACATATTGTGTTGTGTTTTTGTTTTGTTCGTCTTCGTCTTGTGTGTTCTATGCCAGTTTCACTGGACTGTCCATTTTGATTGTACCTTGGGTATTCTCTTACGCTTATGAATATATAAGGTAGTAGTCATTATATTAAGGAAGTCTAGTCTAGATAGTATTTATTATACACATGCATTCTGAATACCGAAAATAAATCATGAGGAACCAAAGAACTCAGTTCACCCCCAGATTTTTTTTGGGGCCCGTGTTGCTATGTTTTTAGGTTTTTTTTTGTGTTGTCCTATTATGTGTATTTACTTTCTGAGTTCCGTGTTGTGATGTCCGTTATAATTTCCGCATAATAACGATATTCGGTTCATCTTTACCTTCTGGTGTTTGTATGAAGGCGTATGTCTTATTTACGATATTTGTGTTTGTTTGTGTATAGTGGTGTCTAACACATATTGTGTTGTGTTTTTGATTTGTTTGTCTTCGTCTTGTGTTCCCTATGTTGCCGGTTTCTCTGGATTGTCAGTTTTTTTTATTTCCCCTTCGGTATTCTCTAACGTTTATGTATATATATATACAAGGTAGTCATTATAATAAAGGTAATCTAGACTCACGCATTCCGAGTACCAAAATAAATGTCGAGGACCGTCGAGGAACCGCGGAACCGCAGTAATACACGAATGTGCATGGGTGAATTATCATCGTTTTTCGGTTAGAATAGCTATACTCCTTATTACATACAAAATGTACTCTTTACATTTTTGCATGTTATAAGGCGTTTTAAAAATCACAACCGCGCAATAATATTTTCCATTTAATTTATTAAACTATATACCTGCATTTGCAAAAAATATTTAATATTATTTTTAGTTAATTGTATATTAATAAAAACATAGATATCTAATTTAGTGCGCACGACGCGTTTTAGGAATAACCTTCATCAGGTAAGATCAAAATCTAAAGGTTGGAAAGTCAAATAATTTAAAAGGATTTTGAGAGCAATAAAACGAAAGAGCTTAAAAATAATAGACACAATCGGCTAAAGTTAACAATGTCTGAGGAAGGAGAACGGCTAAAGTTAACAATGTCTGAGGAAGGAGAACGGCTAAAGTTAAAAATGTCTGAGGAAGGAGAACAGCTAAAGTTAACAATGTCTGAGGAAGGAGAACGGCTAAAGTTAACAATGTCTGAGGAAGGAGAACGGCTAAAGTTAACAATGTCTGAGGAAGGAGAACTTTATATATTTGCCTCTTTATCAGTATACTACATACAACAGCCGACATATATTACAATTAACTTGTACAGTATACACGTGTAAAATTTATATGTATTACAATGAACTTATATTAATCTGTCCACTGCTGTTTCAGTGGCTTACAGCATCTTGCATATGCTTTGGTGTGATGATAAACGCCCTGTGTGTTTGATCAAATCGGGTCATGTATATCTGCTAGTACAATTTTATCTGAAGCATGACACCTCTATTTAGAAATAATAGAATTTGAATATAGATGGCATTTGGACGAACAAGTCTTTGTGATCTCACAACTTTAAAAATGATTTAAATTTTAACTTTCATCGATATTGTATGTACAAAGTGTTTTATCTTCCAATGTCAGAAAGTCCACAACAACTGCTAAATTTTACTGAAGAGCAGAAAACTACATATTTCAATTATGTTATCTGCCACTTCGTACTATACTGTTATCGTTTCTTACCATTAGTCCTACATGAACCATGTACCATGACAAGCTTTATTACTACGATTGTCGTTTCTTACCATTAGTCCTACATGAACCATGTACCATGACAAGCTTTATTACTACGATTATCGTTTCTTACCATTAGTCCTACATGAACCATGTACCATGACAAGCTTTATTACTACGATTATCGTTTCTTACCATTAGTCCTACATGAACCATGTACCATGACAAGCTTTATTACTACGATTATCGTTTCTTACCATTAGTCCTACATGAACCATGTACCATGACAAGCTTTATTACTACGATTATCGTTTCTTACCATTAGTCCTACATGAACCATGTACCATGACAAGCTTTATTACTACGATTATCGTTTCTTACCATTAGTCCTACATGAACCATGTACCATGACAAGCTTTATTACTACGATTTCCGGATAAAAACGATGATACCTCCAGCATCTTGTGGTAGAGTCCATTCTTGTTTGGTTATTTGTGTTTGTTTGCGTGTGGTGGTGTCCAATATATCTTGTGTTGTGTTTTTGCTTTGTCTTTCTTTGTCTTGTGTACCACATGTTACCAGTATCTCTGGATTGTCCTTTTTTGATTGCTCCTTACATTTAATAAACGTTTATTTATTTGGCCCCTTTATTAGTAAACAAAATATAGAACGACTGAAGAATAAATCTAAGTATTAATAACATACTTATGATGGTTATCGTGGAATATTGATGGCGGTTGCCATGGCCACAATGCATCCATTTTAATTCCAGAATGGTCCATCATTCCATAATAATAAACATACAACAGCATAGGGATGTATACAGCTGAAATAAACATAAATAAAATAGAGCAATAATCATTCAGCAACAGTGAAATATATATACTATTGAAATAAAGAAATACTGATGGTGAACGTCAAGTAGAATTGGGTCCCAACATTTAATTTATTTTAGCGAGAAATCGTTGTTTAGCTAAAACCTGCCTAGCGGAGAGGTAGAAAATACCAATTTTATTGCTTTTGGTTTGACTGGAGTTGGTTTCGGGCACTTAATTTATTAGAACAGAAAAACTAAATGTATATTAATGTACGTGAAAGTAGAAAAGATAGGTTACATGGCTGACGTTGTTCAAGATAATAGACCACCACATTGTGATTTAGTACATTTATGAATAGAGAAACAGAGCAAAGATAAGATAACTCTGACAAGTGAGGAACTGTTCTCTTGGTGAGTGATCACGTGTGTGTATTCAGAAACAGCAAACAATATAGGATATAACTGTTGGTAATGTGTTGTAAGAATACGCTTGGCTTGGTTTATGATGTTTAGCGCCACGTTTAACAATATTTCTATCAGTTAAATCATGCCGGTCAGTTTTATTGGTGGAGGAAACCCGAGTACCTAGACAAAACCACCGACCTGTCTCAGGTCACTGACAAACTTTTTCCCAATGTTGTATCAAGTATACCTCGTCATGAACGGGGTTCGACCTCACAACGTTAGTGGTGATAGGCACTGATTGCACGGGTAGTTGTAAATCCAACTACAATACGATCACGACCACCACGACCCCCGTTATAAGAATAACATTTAATTACCTGCATGTATCGGGAAACAGAATGGAACCAAGATCAGATAACTCTGATGGAGGAGGAACTCGGCAGGATGCATGGCAACTGTACTAAACGCTGTTGGTTGATGGTATCGATGGTGATGCTTGAAAATAGAGAATTCAGGTGCAAATGATGTAACCACAAGTCTGCGATAATTAAATTTCGTATTATTGTTTTTAAAATATGTCATACAAAGATATGAAATAACAAAACAAAAAACAAAAAAAAACAATATTGACAATGATAATCATATAGTTTGTAAGAAAACATGTACATTCAAAATCCCCAATATTAACAATGGATTATATTATCTATGCATACCACAAATCCAATACTTGAATTATGTTTTGAAAATTACTTCTCTTAAGACAACGCTTAGATCCAAGATACTAACCTAGTCTTCTACAGTCTAGACGTATTGAATATTTTCAAAACAACAGCTCAATGATTTTTGAAGGTGTAAGAAAATAATTTTGTAATAATCTGTAAAGGGTATCCCATCTTGTCTCTCAAAAACTTGGTCAAGAACTCGAATCCTGTAGTGAATGGCTCGTTGACAACAAACTTTCTCTCCACCTTGGTAAAACAGAATGCATTCTTTTTGGTCCAAAGAGAAAATTAAATAATGTAACTGCATTTCAAATTAACTGTAATGGTCATATAATAAATTCACAAAATAGTGTTAAATATTTAGGTATTGACATTGATCAAAACCTGTCTGGCGAAAAAACAGCTAACTCTATTATTAAAAAGGTTAATTCCCGGTTGAGGTTTATGTATAGAAAGGCAAATTGTCTATCTGCCGAAACGCGGAAAACTTTAAGTATGGCACTTATCCAATGTCATTTTGATTATTCTTGTTCCTCCTGGTACGCTGGTATAACTCGTGCTTTAAAAAACAAACTGCAAGTGGCACAAAACAAAACAGTTAGATTCATCAAAAGCATGGGCCCAAGAACTAGTATAAAGCAAGCTGAATTATCTAGTCTAGGATTTTTAAATATTGAAAACAGAGTAAAACAGCTTCGATTGAACCATGCTCATAAAATCTATTATGATACATGTCCTTCTTATTTGAAAAATAATTTCATCAAAATTAATGAACATCATGCCCATAATACTAGATCAAGTCAGATTAATTATGTTACACCAAAAATTAAAGGCATCGAATCAACACATTTTACTACAATGGAATCCATGATTGGAATTCTCTACCCGATTCGATCAAATCCATCAATGATTTGCAAAGATTTAAAAAAGAAGTGAAGTGCCACCTGATACATACCAGTGAAGAACGGGAAAGACGTGTCATATCATAATAATGACAATTATATATACATATATATTTTCATAGATAATGTACTTATTTTAAAATTAAGTAATCCCTCTACCCGCTCATGTTGATCTTTTAATGTCCACTTGAACTTTAAGCTGATACTTATAAAGGACCCCATTGGAAATAAGCTGAATGGCATTCATGGACTATCCTTGGTGAGAAAGTTCTCAGCAGCTACAATTGGTGGATTGAAGTTTCAGTTAAAGATGGCAGTTTTATGTTTTATTTGACCTTTGACCTTTTACCTTTTTTAAAGATAATGGCAAAATACAAAGGTCATTAAAATTATGTGAGGACAGACTAAATAATACAATTTAAACACGAACAACCATTGGCTTTTACAGATGTGACCCTACGTTAGAGAACACCGAATTAAGGTGGTACCATACACTTCAGGTAAAATTTTATCTGCTCGTTTAATTTTTTAATTGTTTTGTCAGTGTGTTGGAATATATCCACTGTAATAAATATCAAAATTTTAACAAATTCTAAGCAACAGACTCAGAGCTATAAATTCACTAGCCACAATATAGCAGCTTTTCTCTCTGTGGTTTTGATCACCGAGATGCTTGAAATCTGCATACAAACATCATATGATCAAAACGTTTAACTGATTTTAAAGAGTTATCTCCCTGTAGTGTATGGCACCCCCTTAAGGAGCAATCAAAATGGACAATCGAGAGAAACTGGTAACATCGAAGGTAAACAAGAAAAATAAAACAAATACATAACACAATATGTGCTGGACATCACTATGCACAAACAAAACACAAATAACTTAAAACAAAGACATGAGGATTCCTACAAACAATTGGAGGTAAAGACGAACCGAACATCGTTTTGATGCGGAAATCGTAACGGGCATCACAACACGGAACTCAGAACATAAAGACACATATAATAGGACAACACAAAAAAAAACCTAAAAAGATGAGCGACAAGGACCCTTCTAAAAACGGGGGTGCACTCTGGTACTCGCGAAGGATAAGCATTCCCTGTCTCTTATAATACATCCGACATGTTACTCATATAACCAATACCAATATTCTCAACAAACGCAAATAACATAAATAAGACACGAACCCTTCTGCAAACAAGTGGGGTTAAAGACGAACCGAACATCGTTTTTATGTAAATAACCCTTTATAGCGACTTCATGCGTGTAATGAGACGGAAGGAATAGTCAGACAATATATCTAAATGCTTACCTTGTGTATGTGAATGTACAGCCATTTTGTGTGTGTCATACGATGGAAATAGTAGGCCAAACAATCTATATAGATGTAAAAAGCTGGAATCGAGGCTAGTAAGTAAAGCCATCCTCGGTCTGATATGTTGTAATACAGTGTTGAATAACCTGTAATATGACATGTTTAAAGATAGCTAAAGCTAATCAGAAGCCGTAAATCGAAGAATGATAGAAATATAATGGTCCAAAGGGACATTCAATGATCTACAAAATATTGCACAGAAAACTAAAGATCGAGCAAACCGAACCCCATTAAAAACCGCCGTGAACTCAGATGCTCCGGAAGGGTTGCCAGTTCCTGTTCTACTTGTGACACCCGTGAAATCTGGTAACAAGCCATGAATGAGGAAATGACCGGATTATGATTACGGCAAACGGACCATATCTGTGGTCATTTGTGACAAAGATATTCTGTAACGGTTAACCAAATCATGATGGCGACTGTAACACTTTCGTTTGAAGTGATGACTTCCACTTAACCACTAGGAATCTTCCTTGTTAGCAGCAACTGTCTACTAAGGAAATCATGATAGGAACCACAAGCTCTTGAATATCTGATAGATATATACGCCATATGCAGGTGCTGCTGGAATGTTGCTACATATAAATGGAAAGTCACAACTGAATAAGAGAAATCGTCTCTTTTTACGTAGTTTCGTTCTCGCACTATTTGCACTGTCAATTTCCAAAGGCAATTCAATATATAAAGCAGACATAGCTGTATATGTGGTATCCCTTTTTAAAGTTCAATGGGATAGATGCGATCAATAAAATCACCAACCTTACAATCATTTAGTGAAAGGACATCATCTATATTGCGGAACATGTCGTACGAACAAAGGAACAGGTCGGCGAGGAGAGCACAGTTGGTACCCATATGAATGCCGACTGTCTGTTGAAAAACTTAACATTCACCTAACAACGGTAATCTCTTTGGTATCTTCAAACTAGATGATTTTTATAGTACAAAAACATATATTCGTATTGTATAACATAATACTTACCGCCATTGACTATATAACATGATATAAATCCTGATATTGTAGCACCTAGAAGCATATTAGCTGATCCAAGTAGAAATTCATGTCTTTCATTCTCAGATGTAAGAAATTTGTCTGGTTGACATTTCCATTCATCAGCCTAAGAATTGAAAAAAACAAAGAATAATATATAAATTACCTGCATGGATTTGAAGACATTGTCTTGGTGAGCGGGTGATTGTTGCCTTGGTGAGCGGGTAATTGTTGTCTTGGTGAGCGGGAGATTGTTGTCTTGGTGAGCGGGTGATTGTTAATTCATGTCAAGTGTTAACATTAACAATTTAAAAATACCACACTGTCGGAACAATTCTGGCATTTTATTGAAATATCAGAGAAACATAGGCTAGATCTATACCCCCTTATCACACATAAAAGCGGGAGGTTTGACGCCTTAAAAAATCTGTTTCAACCCACCATTTCTTTGGAAATGCCTGTACCAAGTCAGGGTCATTGCGGTTTTCACAGTTTTCCGGCTGTTGACTGATTTTGTCTGTTTATATACTTATGAGTTTTGACTTTCCCTTCGGAAGATTGTTCGGAGTTCGGTAATTTTGTTATTACCCTTACATACACATGACTGCTCACTTTCACTGCTTGTAACAGACACCACAATAAAACAAAAATTAGTGGTAGCAACATCGTTTTATGGGCATTTTTCTGCTTGATGAAATGATTATGTCTGCTCTGAACTCAATCTAATTATAATTCTATCTTTAATTGCTCCCGGTTTAGTTATGTCGCTAATCGGGGCAAACAAAGATAGAATTTATACTGCAATCGTTCTATTTGAGCAGTCAAAATGCGTTGACAGTATATTTACAAGTGA
>MJUT01057452.1:187295-204686 GCA_002080005.1 Gigantidas platifrons
CCCCCCCCCCCCCCCCCCCCCAAAGACACACACACTTTACTTTTATTTATCATCTGATAGTGGAACATACTAACATTGATCATGTCAATTATATGTGTTATTAAATTTTCGTGTCTAAACGGTGGTAGAATGTCATGAACTTATTCGATTAGGTAGATTTACACGAGTCATTGAACACACCATATAGATATAAATACGTCAAATAATAAATATATCTACTCTTTAAACCTTTTTGTAATAATCTTATCAACTTTTCTATGTCAAGGTTAGACCTAGACGATATCTAAGTCATTTTCAGTTTATAAGCCTCTATGTACAGTAAGATAGACGTTTTAAATCACCACGCAACATAACGATGTTTAAACCCTTGTCGTACCCTCTACAATTACCTGTATTTTTTTTACCTGTTCAATAGGTCAAGGTGCAGCCTATTGAGGATTTTATTATCATTTGAAGTACTTGTATTTAAACTACTTTTAAACACAGAAAAAAAAAATCTGTATATCAATATGGGTTAAATCTGTGCCTCGAATTACCATTTTATTTCTTTTTTACGTACTTATATAAACTAATTTCAAAGAAACAAAAGTAAAACACAAACATTATTATTTCATTCCTTAATTAGATATTGGACACAAAATAATGGAGAATCTTGTTAAAATAAATAAAAAAGTAATGTTTAGTATATTTGCATTTATGTCTTTCCTTCACACAAATATATTAACCAGAAACCTGTATATAAACGCGTTTGTCCGCTAACGTTGAATAACTTACTAGAATTTTTACCTGTATTTAAACACAGAGGGGTTCGGGAGATATCGTTGTTACGATAAATACACAGAATTCAGGGGTATACTAACTGGATGTAATCAAAATATAATTAACACTTGGTTTGTTTATTTATAAAAAAATGTTTGTGTTTTTTCAATCAATTATGTTTACGAAAACATTTAACAATATTAACCTGTTTTACCTAGGTAAGGCAAAATAGACTAGTCCAGGTACACAACATTTGATTTATTACCTCATCTTCTTCATGATAAGATCCTGAAGAAGGGGTATATTTGCATAAATCTTCTAAGATTTTTCTTTTTGAAGAAAGAAAAGGTAAGAAAAAAATGTCTATATTGTATATTATTCTAAATACTTTTTTGTGACAATTGTAAATGGTTTTATTTGCATCTAATTTACAATAAAAACCTGTTTTTAAAGATAATTTTAAATGTGTTTTGGCAGACCCACCCTTTGATGAGTATATATAAGTGTGTTTGTGATGATTGTAGTCTTCGTAACTGTCATAATTTTTACATATTATATTGTTCTGTATTAGATAATTTTATCAAACTTCAATTGATTAAATACAAGTGTTTATATCCATATTCATGAATACTTAGAGTTTGTCACTATACATTATTTTTACTTCAGTACCCCCGTCCTTTCCCTCACTAGAACAAATGAGACACTTGTTTATGATCTCTGTCGACTGTCAAAATAATAAATTTAATAAAGTTTAATTTTGAAAGAAAGTTGTTAAATTCTTCCATTTTAAATGGAACCAGTTTTATATACATTTCTGTTTTTGATGAGGTAGTTTATGTGGTTTTATTGACCTTTGAAACTCCTTAAATTCATTGAGGCCAACGACCGAAGTGAAAATCAGGTATTCAAAAGTCAATTAAACCAAATAGACAGATGAATGGATTTATCTCCGATTTAAAAGGCATCTCTTGTTTTATTCCATATTCTGACTCAAAACTGTATTAATGACAAACCATATACATGTACATACAACGCCCTGCTGTGATGTGACGTTTTGCGTGGTGAATGTTATTTTTCTAAACGGACCTGTGCACTCAGTTAAGAAGGTTTAATCAAGGTTGAACACTACTAATATGTCTCGTGTGTTTACAGTGTCAAATTCATAATCAAAATTCATGGACACAATAGATATTCATTTGGTCTGGGCAATACTATACAATAGTTGACTTTTGAGAGGCATTTATCAACCTGGGAAAGATTATTCACCGAGGCCGTAGGCCGAAATGAATATCACGTTTCATGGCTTGATTATTCTTTTGATATTAACCAAAAACAACATGTTTCAACTGTTTGTCACAAAGCCACCAGATTTGAATTTTGAAAAGTACAGCCAGAGTACGGGGTCGAACAGTTGTAACTTACATTACATAGCAGAACAGTTGACCTACAGTAGAATTGGACAGATTTCGTAATCACATATCAACAACAACCTCTCACCTCAAACCACGACATATGACGTTAGAGATCCAGGTCCTGGCTTGGGACGGACACAAAAAGGTGGCGGGGTTAAACCGGTTGATGGGATAATACAGATATAGACAAACATTAAAAGACCTTAACAGATCCACTTCCACTCCGGAAGACTACACACCATCACAGAAATGAATGCCAACATAAACATGGACATTGCAATAGCAAGGTCAATGAATGCTCGTTGTACTTATCTAATATATATATATATTTAAGCAAAGTATTGCAACAATTTTTTTCGACGGCACAACCGTCTTCGTCAGTTGCAAAACATAAACTGCCAAGAGATACAAAAAACAACAAGACAACGTCATATCGTCTAATCGTGATACTATGACGTCGTAAAAAAATATTAACTAAAAATGATCCTGAACATTATGAATAAATAAAATACACAAAGCTCAAGATCAAACTTTGTGTAATTTAAAACCTGTTAGACCGATTATTTTCGTTCGTTTATACCCTCTTGTTGAGTGTTACACATCTTAATAAACAGATATCTTTATCAAATACATATTGTTGTAAATTAGACTTAGACATATTTGTAAATTCCATATCTGACTCTTTTTTCACCTTTCAGATATCCCATAAAGATGAGTAGTAGATCAGGAGTGTATCTTGTTAGTGCTACACGTGTGGATAGTGACAATAGTGCAACATTCACGTGAGTAAACCGGAAGTTATTCTCATTGTTGAAGACCATACCGTGACTGTGAAATATAAAACAGCAATAACAGCAACGTTATTTTAGTTTGAGAAAAGCTTGAAGCTAATCAAAGACAGACAACACAATCACTAAAATGAAAAGTACAAACAACGATCTACAAAATGTACACATAAAACTAAAGCTCGAGCAACACAAACTCACTTACAATGTGTATCTAAGTGTAATGTTGGATAGTCTCTCGTTTTCATTTACATCTAAGAGCCCAGGTGGCTCAGTGAGTTAGGTAGTCGGATTACCTAACAACACAAACAAGTATATCACAAATACGGCATGGGTTCGCGCCTGGCTTTGTAAATTACAAAAAGGTGCACTCGACTCGCAGCCGCAAGTGATAAAGTTTACCAGTTGCTCGGCCATGTTCGGTAGTTCTCTCCGGCTTCTTCCACCACTACAACTGATCACCATGATATAGCTGAAAGTGGCGTTAAACACAATAAATCAAATAGAATCATTTACATCCATCATCCATATCCTTTCTTACTAATGTGGATTTTGATAGAACAATACAACATACACGTCAGTAGCCGCGAGTACTTGAAGTATGGACAGTGATATAGAGTAATGCAACACGAGTAAGTCAAGTGTCTACGACGCGAGTACTTCAAGTTTGGATAATGATATACAGAGTAATATCAAATGGATTAGGCTTAAGGTATTTAACGCTATTTTGAACAATATTTCAGCTATATCGTGACGATCAGTTTTATTGGTGTAGGACGCAGGAGAAAACCACAGACCTGCCGCAAGTCACTAACAAACTTTATCACATAATGTTGTATCGAGTACGCCTCGCCATGAGCTGGATTCGAACTCACAACTTTTGTGGTGATATGTACTGATTGCAGTTATAAATCCAACTACCATGCGATCACGACCAACCACGACGGCCCCAATATCAAGTGCATGTGAGTAACTCAGGTATGTCTCCATTGAATCTGTAGTGTCCCAGAGGACATTATTAGGCATTGTTTTTTTTCTGTCTTATATAAATGATATACCAGTCGGTCTGAATTCCACCATCTGATTATTTGCAGACGACACCATTTCATATATGACTATAACATCCACTATCGATGGCAAATAATTGCAACAATATCTCGACAAATTTGTAATATGGGAAGGAAAATGCAATCTAAACATGTGCAACATTAAGAATCTAAACATCAAAAACACACATGTTAGAAAGTGTTTAAAGACATGTCTCATTTGCATGTTTAATGTTTACATTCTTAAAGGGGAATTTTCGGTAGTGCCTACCGCCAAAATTTGTGGGCGGAGCTTATCAGTAAAAATCCCTGTTGATATGAACAGCATATTTATGAAACTGTATGTCACATGACCAACGTGACCAAGGTCACATACCTCAGTAATTTGAAGGTTTTAGGCTGATGAAGAATATTATTTATAATAAGACTAAAAGTTTGGTAGGGAGAAACACTAGTGACCATGCCTGTCAAATATTTTGCACCAAAAGTAACTATGAAACTGTGTATAATTGATTTTTACTCCTCGAGATGACCGTAGCCAAAATAATGAAGAAACTCAATGTTTGCTCCGCCCACAGCTATTTATACCCACGCTTCCCCTTTAACACTGTCGTTGTTTTACATGATTAGAAACTTCAGTATTTAGGAACAATGTCAATGCCTTCAATTTTACAAAATATGGGATTCATGTTTTCACTAGCCATAATAATAATAACATATAAATTTGAATCGCAAAAAGAGGTTACACCTGGGTACAGACATGTAATTAGAATTGGCCTCACTATATGTTACTATTGTCAAAATATAAAAGGCAGGGGCGGATCCAGGGGGAGAGGGGCGCACCCGGCGCCCCCCTAAAATTTGAAAAAATATGATTTTTTTTGCGTAAAATCGTGATTTTTCACACGAAATACCGCTAAAATTTTCGCTCCTCGCTCCACTCGGCGCGATTATTTTAAGTGCGCCCCCTAACTTGAAATCCTGGATCCGCCCCTGAAAAGATAGTACACATGGGTACACACATGCAATTGAAATTAGCCTTGATATAGATTAATGTTGTCAAATGATAACACATTGTCATATTTGTGTTATCATATCTATGTCACACTTGTGTTATAAAATATCTGTGTTCGTTTGCATACATGTTTTAACGGGTTGGTGGCGAATGTCCAATTTCTTCTCGGAGGATCCAAGAGTGTGTGTTAATATCTGTTTACCATTCTTTCAGGAGTTCAGACGATGTCACTTTTAAAATGGCATCGGAACAGCAAAGTAACGAAACTCCGTTCCGAGGAATGGGGAAGGAGGAACTACTACGTCACTCGTCCAAACCTTTCTGGGTGAAGTTGCGTATGATCTGTGTATCGATAATTTTACTTGGTTGGTTGGCCTTGATCATTACAGTTGTGGCCCTTGTCTTTGCATATCCTAAATGTAGAGATAAGGATGCGCGGTCATGGTGGCAGAATGACGTCATGTACCGGATATATGTCAGAAGTTTTTACGACAGTGACGGCGATGGAAATGGTGATTTAAAAGGTATTGGAAATGGACTGCAAATATTATACTATCATGTTTATCTTTTCTGACAAAAACTAGATTACTTTTGTTTAAATATGTGATAAGTGTAACATGTCAAAATGAATGTTACAATGCTGAAAGTAATATAATTTTGCCCAAATTTGTAGGGTTTTTTTTGTATGTACATTTTGTATATGTTTTATTTGCTATATCATGTCTTTTCTTCAGTTCACAAGATCTAATGTAATTTGTGTTTTGAGGACGCTCCATTAATTTGATTTGACGTAGATGCCTATAATGTGTTGCTCATCTTTTTAGTTTTCTGTGTTGTGTTTTTTGCTTTGTTTATCTTCGTTCTGTGTCTTGTGTACGATGTTGTCAGTGTCTCAGAGTTGTCCATTCTTGATTGCCCCATTGGTTTTCTTTAACGTTTGTTTTCTTTTATATTTTTTCCAGTTTTTTGTCATTATCTAATTACAAATATAAAACAATATATTAAGAAAACATATATGTGTTACCATTATTCGTGCTAGAACTTGTAATGATTAGAACTTGTAATGATTAGAACTTGTAATGATTAGAACTTGTAATAATTAGAACTTGTAATGATTAGAACTTGTAATGATTAGAGCTTGTAATGATTAGAACTTGTAATGATTAGAACTCGATTTTGTTTGTTTATGTTATTATGTTCAGGTATGTGCCAGTTATTGAAATAAGTATCTAAGCAAATACTGGAAACACAATAAAGACGTAGCTTACGAAGAGACTATGAAATCTTTGTACGTGTTTTTGGTTCAAATTACTTTGACCTGTTTTTCGATAACAAACGACATAAAAATAAGATAAAAAGAGATTCTGATTCAAAATATAAATAACAAATTATCACTTTTAATGTTTTGTCACATACGACATATGAATTATATGACAGGAGCATTATAAGAGGCAGGAGCTACTTACCCTTCACAAGCACTTGAGTTCACCCCGGGTTTTAGTGGGCTCAGTGTTGCTCATCTTTTTTAGCTTTGTGCTTTTTTTTTAAATTTTTGTATTCATCCAATGTTGACAGTGTCTCTGGATTGCCCATTCTAGATTGACCCTTCGATTTTCTCTAAGCTTTCATTTTAATGTGTATATTTCGTTTATTAGGAATAGAGGCAAAGCTTGATTATATCAAAGACCTTGGTGTTGGGACTATTTCTCTTAGTCCTATTTTCAAAACAGATGATACAAATATGGACTTCAGCATTGTGGACCACAAAATGGTTAGTCCCCAGTATGGGACAGATGCAGACCTTAGGGATTTAGTCAAGAAAGTCCATGATAAAGGTATCAGTAACTTTAATGATTCTCGTTTAACTATGTACAGTATAACCTGTATATTCCGACACAAGGGACCAACCAAATATGTCAGTTTGTACAGGATGTCGGAATACTCAGGTTTTATTTTAGAAATACTTTTCGACCATACATTTTTGTTGGACGTCACAGGATATCGGAAAACTCGTGTGTCGGATTGCACAAGTTCCACTGTATTTATCAGTCAGTTTAAAAGGCGCAGAATATCAAAGTCAGAAGGGGAACTTTTTTTTACACAAAGATCAAAGGCCACCACAGTCTTGTTTTTCAGTACATTTTCATATTTTACACTAACGATATTTTATAACATGAAGGCATTATGAAGTAGTTCAGCCAATAATGTGGTCATAGTATACAATACTGTTTCCTAATTAGCTAAATCAAGTCTTGTCTTAAACTCTTCACAGTAATAACAATGTGGTGCATATTTATGCCGAAAAGACTTGAATTTCGTTATAGAGGGTGCAAATTTCATCTGAAGACCACTTCGTTCGTGTAATAATTCACGTAATCGATCTTATGTTAGCTACCAGAAAATTGGAATATACTGCATCTCTACCGATCACAGCATTAAGGGGTATGAAAAAATACTGTCTCGGAGGCATGAGCGAAATACTGTCAAACGATGCATTGGTCATTGTTGTCTAAATAATTATAAACGAATGGTTTTAAAAATGATGAATACCACTTACCTGTCGCAATTATCATAAAACTTTATATCGATTACATCTCACCACCGGCGGGAACCGAACTCTCAAATCTTAGTGGTGATATGTACTGAATGCTTTTATATATGCAAACTAAATACTCCTAGATGGTGGCAATTAGGATCACCACTACAATTAAACAAAATAAAATAGGAAAATGGGGACAGAAAATGGAACTCGGTAGTTTAATGAGTGAGTTTCCAATCTTTGAACAGATCTGATCAAGGTTATCCAGAAATGCATGATGTGCACTAATGTGGATATCTACGTTTTCATTGCAAATATTTGCACGCCTAATATGTAAGTGAATGTTAAGACTTTTGAAATAGGTTTAAGTGGACTTTTTTTTTTTTCACTTCCTACCCCTGGACAAGTGAAATTGATGTAAAACAGGGACCATTAATGTGCGCTCCTGCGCCATCAAGGTTATTGTAAACAGGAGATTTTGAATAAATTATAATATAATGAAAAAAAGAAAAAGAAAAGACTTTTATAATAAAATAAACAAATGATATATTATTCTATTAAACAATCTACATGGAATTGGTTTACAAAGACATTTAATTAACTGATTTGTAATATCTTCTGTAGGTATGCACATTGTATTGGATTTCATCCCAAATCAAACAAGTGATCAACATGCCTGGTTTATAGAGAGTCAGAAATCAGCTGATAGAACCAATGATTATAAGAACTATTATGTATGGTCAGATCAGACAACTAACTGGGTAATATACATACTAATATATACACTTAAGTAGCATGCAAGTTCTGGCAATATCAAAACACAAAAAGGTCTCAATAAAATAGTATATTATTTTTTATATTTCATTTTGACACCCTTTACAATTAGAAGAGAGTGAAAATGAGTTCAGTACATCAAGCCCCCATTTACTAGTTATTTGTTAAGTACCCTCTTGTTTGTAGTAATGGTTCTTGTTGCTTGATCTTTAGTTTTCTGTGTAGTGTTTTGTACATCATTGTCTGTCCCTTTTCTCTTGGCCATGATATCTTCTGTCCTTCTTCGATTTACGACTTCTGAGTATACCTTTGGTATCTTTGAGATCTTTTACAATTAGGAGAGAGTGATAAAAATTCATTACATCGAACCTCCCATTTACTAATAATTTGATAAGTAAACCCCTGTTTTCAGTAGGGTTTATGTTGCTCGATTTCCTTGTAATGTTTTGTAGATCATTGTTTGTTCTTTTGTCCTTGTTGCTTTGTCCAATCGCCCACTGTATTGTCTGTCCTTCTTTGGTTTACCTTTCTGATTACTCCTTTGGTATCTTCATATAACATTTTCTTTACATAATAATCGATAACATGTTTTTGCCTCTTTTTAGAATTCTGTATACGGGAATACTTCTTGGGATATGGACACGACCAGGAACCAGTATTATCTTCATCAGTTTTATACCAGTCAACCAGACCTTAATTTACGTAGCTCTATTGTTGTAGAGAAACTCAAGGTGAGTGAGTAACCTAATAGGAACATGTACAAACATTTAGTAGTACCGTAAAACATTTTGCTCTATTGAACATAGATAGCTATTGCTTTGTTCTTCAGTGTTTGATTTTCAAATTTGTTTCGAGCTCGGTCGAGGCAAACAACATACTAGTACTACAAATATATTCTTTTCCTGCTTTTCCTCTAAGCATGCAGTATTAAAAAGTAAGAGTGACGACTTTAGCACGAAATCAGGATACTGTGTCCAAGTAGGGTTATATGTCTAACCACAGACTGTTGTTTTAGTGAGTTAATTTAGTTTTTTTTTTACCTTTAATACTATACAAATGCAACTTAATGTGTTAATCTAGTACTATGTGGACAAAACCATCATCTGAGTGAAGAGAAACTTGTTCTCGCTGAAATATTTATCACTCACTAACTGAGAACTATGTAGGTGGAAGTTTGCTGTTATTCTTAGAAAATAAAACTCGAGGTGAATAGTCAAATATGAACTAGTATTCTCTCCATATTACCAGTCCACACTATTATAGTAAAGTTGTTTGGTTTAGTGCAAGTGAATCATAAAGAATTTATGTAAAAAAAAAAACGAAAAACGTGCTGGTTACTAAGTACATGTACTAGTTAACTAAATGTTGATTGTTGGTTGACCGATTGTTGCTTAATGTCGGGAAATATATGGTCTTGCAACGGGGCGACTAAAGACCACACTTAGCAAATTTTTGCTCATTATGAGATGTTACAAATTGTTTTTAACATACAAAAAGCGTGAAATTGCAAAGCTGTTTGGAATTTAAATGGACATTTCATTGTTCAACAAACCTGAAAATTAAATTATTGTTTTAACAACTGGAAGATATTTTTTTCTGCGACCGATTTACACCGAAACACCCAATGTATGCTACATAAATAAAGCAAAGTGCAGCTGAAAGTGGAACAATGATATGACATATTTATAATTCAATTGCAAGGCTAGTTTAAACTAGACTAATAAAGCGTGATCAATCACCGACTATTATCTCATTCAATACAATGATGATGCATGCTAAATATATCTTCTATCTATACATACATCGCTGATTCAAAAGGTCATGTTAGATTATCTCAAATAGAGTACAGCTGCACTTGTACACAATGGGGACAAAACCAGACAAATATAACATTAAAGACTATCAATATTGATATTATTTGTTTTGATTTGACTAGCGGATGCATATATTTGGAATCATGTCCTTTCCGTAAATTTTCTACATTTGTGTCAATGCTGGCACGCAGTCTCGTTGAAATTTATATATTATGGTCACTGTGTGACAATATTTTTCATTAACTTCATTTTACATTTCGTAGAAAATATTATGCTTCAAAACTATCGACCATTTTGATATCCTGATTTTATTAAGGGATCACCAAATTAAAGATGATGTCTGTTGAAATAGGCTGAATTTCCTGACATTCAATTTCTGAAACTTTGCAGGAATGGATACAACTTGAAACAAACTTGAAGCAAACGCATTGAGGTGTAAGTAAATGAAGTCGGATCAGAAACATCGTTGTGTAATGCTTTCACAATGAAACTGCTAAATTGTAATACTAACATAAAAAAACTTGCTTAACCCAGCAACTTTTTATTGTAATACCAGTACTGAACCAGGAAAGTGAGCTGTCATGCATACGTGTGTTAGGGGTATCGATTATGCCTATTTCTATGATTTTTATTATTGTTCCAACGGTCATTTTTCGTTTTCGCTTCATTATATATTATGTATTTTTCAGGATATTGTAGCACATTGGTTGATTGCAGAGAATGTTGATGGATTATATATCAGGAATAGTGCTTACATGTATGAAGATTATGACATGAGAAACGAAACAAAGTCCAACATTTCTGATACTAACGAGGTATTATATTTTTACACACCTTTTGCTAGGTGCTCCATCCTTAGGATTCTGCATTGTGTTCTGTGGCTTATTGCTTGTCTTATTGCCCTCTTCCTTTGACGTTTGGGATCCGTCGTGGCCGTGATCGCATGGGAAATGGATTTACAACTACCTGTGCAATCAATGCATGTCATGTGCAATCAGTGCCTATCATCACTTAATTTGTGAGTTCGAACCCCGTTCATGGCACGGTGTACTCGATACAACATTATGTGATAAAGTTTGTCAGTGACTTGCGATAGGTCGGTAGTTTTCTCTGGATACTCCGGTTTCCTCCACCAATAAAACTTGCCACCACGATATAGCTGAAATATTGTTGAAAGTGGCGTTAAACACTATAAGCCTAAGCCATAAATCTAAAACTTTGACCATTGTGTTGTCTGTCCTTCAATATATGGCTTCTGATTATTCCTTTGATCTCTTCAAACTTGTCATACAGTTGTCTTAATCTGACTCTCAACGTAGAATGTGATTGAAGGTCGAATATTACAATAATTAAATATATAGATGAAATTATTATACAGTCATTGCTTTCATATAAGGTGAATCTCGAAAGTTGTCAACCCGAAGAGAAAACAATCTCTCGAGGATTGACGACGTGATATATACCTCATATGAAGGTAATAACTGTTTTATTATGCCGAAACTACTTTAAGAAGGACATGATTAAAGCTAGTCAATGCATCTTAATTTCACAAACTGATACACACAAAGCGATTTTATTTCAGAATTCTATCTTGTTCACTGACAAATTTTGCTACATCTTTTTATAACCACAAATAAAACAACGGGTCAAACAAATCAAATAAAAAGAAAAATGAAATTAAAAAATAAATCGCTAATAATAAACATGAGAGCGATGCTTTGTTATATAACTAAGTGACAACCTATTGTCTACCTCTACATTATATTTGTTTGGATTTTCCATGTAAACACATTTTCCGTAAAACATCTCAATTATTTTATTACTTTTATACAGTAAAATATTATGTAAGATACAAAATACTTAATGTAGCATCGGCAAATATCGCTAGACGGTGTTGATTTGGGAGTAATCGTTGACTGGATGGTTTAACTGTCTATCAGCAGGGTTATTTCCAAAGTATCGGAAGTAACCAGTTGAAATTTATCAAATGAACTATCCACCTAACGTTAACTTGATGATGTTTTTCCTTCTCTTTTCTACAGGATGATTATAATTACTACAATCATGACTTCACATACGGTGTTCCCAATAATGTGTTGATGTTGTCAAGGTTACGTGAAATGGCAGACGATTACAGCAATACATCAACTAGGTAAGATTATATAGGGAAGATATTCCGGAAAATGTGAACTCGGTTAATTCGTTTCATCGGATAATCCGAAAAATGTTATACTTTGGTAGTACTTGTTGTATAATGTTTCCGGGATAACTCGAATACTCGGCTAATACGAAGTAATATCGTTGTGACTGCGATACAACGAGGTTCCACAGTGTACCTTCTGGAGCACTAGATTTCACTCCGTTTTCAATGATGGACGTGTTGCTTAATCCAAAATTTTCTGTATCGTATTTTGTTGACCATTGCTTTCTCTTTTTCTGTTTGGCCATTGTATTGTCTGTTTTTCTTCGTCTTGCGGTATTTTCATTCCTATACATTAAGCAACAAATGCATTTCCGACTGTTATTTCTCGAAAAGAAGCAGAACAGACGATTTCTGATGACTGAAACTAGAGATACTCTGCTTATCAAAATGACACAATATCACATTTTCAAAATAAGCAATGTACATTCTGTTATTCTTACTATTTATTGTGCAGGTTTCTGATGGCTGATATTGGAGGAACGAGTACGAATAAGTTGTCTTACTATGGCCATTTTTCTGGCAGCGGTGTGCACCTGTCCACCAACCCATTTCCTGGAGCAGGATCTTGTGACGGAAAATGTGTCAAAGAGTACACCACTGATTGGCTGAGTGATATGTCTACAAACAAATGGCCAAATTGGATGGTAAGATTTTTTTTTATAATTTCAACATAAATATTTAGATTTTTAAAAAAGTACATTAGACATCAAACTGAATTTTCTACATATCCGACGTGTTTGTTCCGATGGTATATCCTTGTTTCTGTTATTACTATTGAAATTTGTTTTTTCATGGCATTTTTTTCTTCGAATAAGACAAAGAAAAAAATCTGACAATACAAAAGAGGTTATCAGAGTCCGTGGTTCGAGGTGGATAAAATACAATGGCCAAAAGAAATAAAGGATAAATAGAAAAACAATGATTGACCAAAACACTACACATAAAAAACGACACTTTGAGGACATGAACTCCACTGAAATCAGCTGTTGAACTCGTGTACTTCGGACATATGGAGTTCCTGCTCCACTAGTGTAACGTGTGATAAATCAACATACAAAGTATACGTTTACTGTATTAAAACAACATATATTGCATGAACACGTTATCATGAATTATGTTTATTTTTTTTTTTATTTCACTACAGACCGGAAATGAAGATCTATCTAGATTTGGGTCTAGGTTTCCTGCCAATTACAGTAAACCATACTACATGATGTCACTTCTGCTCCCTGGTACACCAATTGTATATTACGGAGACGAAATAGGTATGGGAGATTTGATGGAGACCTGGAAGCCATGGTTACCTCAGCAACCAATGAGAGGTATAATGCAGTGGGCCAATTCAACAAACGGTGGTTTCCAGAGTAACTGTACATCTTGTAGCGCGCCATGGATCGATGTAAACAGCGATTATACAACAATCAATGTTGAGGTATGTGATATATATAAATTCTCCTTCAGTTGCCTGTGGTTTACGATATTTCTCCACTCAAGAGAGTGAAATTAAAATTTTTAACCACGAGCCGTTGCGTGGTTAAAAATTTTAATTTAACTCTCTTGAGTGGAGAAATATCGTAACCCACATTGGCAACTGAAGGAGAATTTGTTTCTCCCATTATTTAACACGACCTTTATTTCAAAAGCCGTCAAACGAGTCAAACGAGTCAAATGCGGGGAAAGGCACGAGACATTTTAATCCTCTAGAGGATTACAGATTTTTCCACCATTGGTTCAGCAGGGTTAAAATGACGTCATAATGGGAGAAATCCTGATATATAACAGTGGGTGAGTGATTGTTGCTAACACGCCAAATAAACAAATTTCAGCTATATCATGGAGAGAACAAGAGATGATAATAATGTCAACTTGGTACTAGACCAACACTCTTGGCTGAATGATAATAATGCTAGCACACCGAAACAACTGTAGAAATGTCGGTCCACTAAGCCACAGTATTCTGATTCCAAGCCAACAAGTCTTTGTTCTTACTCCTTAATATTACATTCTATGGGTAGAAGTACATAGTCTTCGGTTTTATCCCTCACCCCTCCCTCCGTCAACACCCAAGTCAAGGTACGGTAATTTGAGACATAAAACTTAACAGCACTAGTTTGATAACCAAACTATTAGATGCATATCAGTTTAATAATCGAATTGTGTCGTTCCGTATATGCAATTATTCAAATAAATGCAATTCCTTTATACTTGTATTCCATTTCCTCATTTGTTTTTTGTTTTTTTCTTCTTCTTTTTTTCGTCTAAATGCATCACCACTTTGCCATTATATCGTATAATGCTGTTATAATAAATTAAAGACCAGAAATGTATTGTGTTGCATTTTGTTTTCTTTTAGGCACAAACCAAGTCTGATTCTTCACTCTTGAAGTTTATAACAAAATTAACTGCACTAAGAACTAATGATGCCTTCCGCTATGGAGAATACCATCCTGCCGTTATGAATGACAATATATTTTCCTTTGTTCGAGAGTTTGATGGTGTTACAGGGTAAGCATACATAACGCATATTCCTTTGAAGCTACGTATACTAATGACATTATTTTCGTGAATTAGATCGACGGTTCATGATACATTAGACGAATTTCACAATGCAAATGAATAGCATACGACCATTATCAATTTCCAAAAGCACGAGATTAATATGAAGTCATAAGGTAAATTGCAATGCCTTCCAGTTTCATGCTACCCATGCCTCAATATTTAATCTCAACGTATCTCGGAAATAATATGATGTGACCAGGTAAGTTGCGATACTTTGTGCCATCATAAAATATGGCAATTACTAATATAAGCTAATCTCAAGAATAAGATGTTGTCATAAGGAAAGTCGCAACTGCTTCCATTGTCATGCATGGCATACACACCACGAGGTGTCGAGAATAAGACGAGATCTCAACAGCCGCTCATAACAGATGGAGTATGTCTACACTACTTTCATTGCAGGAAATGCTTCATGTATCTTCTTTTTGGAATATATCATATTTCTTTTCAACAAAATATATTTTAGTAGTAATAGAGATGAAATCTTTTCCTGGGGTAAGTCAGTATTTTACTTCACGAATATTAAAATACTCTCCTCAGTGACTGATTCTGAACCTCTAATATAAGAATAGATTTTTTTATATTTTTCGTTCGTGAAAATCAAAGCCAAATCGATATATTTGTTTCACTATTATTTCAGGTATTTGGTTGCCATCAATTTTGGCAACAAAGCAGAAAAACATGATTACACATCTTACCATAGCACGATACAAGCTGCAGCGACAGCTGAGCTAACAACAGGAAGTGACGTAAGATTCAGTGTTGAAGATGATGTTGAAGCGGATTCGCTCACACTTGGACCATTGCAGGGCATCGTTGTGTCATGGGACTACAAAGCGAAGGAATTATAAAATAAATGCACAAGAAATTGTTGATAATCGATATAGCCATTCTTTTTCTACTCTTTTAGATCCGTTAATTTTTAATTCATGCTTACAATATGGCTAAAAATGTATTCATATATCCAAACAACATTTTGATATAAAACTAGATATCTGTAATAACACAACACCGCTGAGAAAAATAAATAAATAAAGCAAATTTAAATGTTGTAAATGTATGATATGTTCTCGGTATCATTTTGCACATATGCCATCCACATGTGTTTTATGATCAGATTCAAAGTTATTATCTGCCTATTAAGCAAATATTTGTTAGTGTCATAGTAGTTTCATATTGTCCATCCACAACCATTTACCGGGATTGACTACTAAACCACGACAGGTGTCTTATAAGAAACATATACTACTTGTCCTTCGTGAGCAACTGAGTTAACAACCAACCTTATTTAGGTGAGGTCTGTGTTGCTTATCTTTTAACTTTTCCGTTTTGTTTTTTGTTTTTTGTTTTGGTGAGGTCTGTGTTGCTTATCTTTTAAGTTTTCGGTTTTGTTTTTTGTTTTTTGTTTTGGTGGGGTCCGTGTTGCTTATCTTTCAACTTTTCGGTTTTGTTTTTTGTTTTGGTGGGGTCTGTGTTGCTTATCTTTTAAGTTTTCGGTTTTGTTTTTTTTTGTTTTTTGTTTTGATGGGGTATGTGTTGCTTATCTTTTAACTTTTCGGTTTTGTTTTTTGTTTTTTTTTTGGCGGGGGTCTGTGTTGCTTATCTTTTAACTTTTCGGTTTTGTTTTTTGTTTTTTGTTTTTTTGGCGGGGGTCTGTGTTGCTTATCTTTTAAGTATTCGTTTGTTTGTTTGTTTGTTTTTGTTTGTTCTGTGTTCAATGTTGCCAGTGTCTCTGAATTGTTCATTCTTGATTTCTCTGTTGGTTTACTCTAGCACTTATTTTCAGTAAATATTTGTTATTGGGTTCTGGTGATGGATATTTATCGTCAATTTAAGCAGTATTACAGCTATTCACATAGACTACCAAACTTATTGGGAAGAAAAACCCGTCATCTATAACGAACTGTCCGGTGATACTGCCGATCTTGGTTTAATTGTTTTTTTTATGGTGTTTAACGCCATTTTCAACAATATTTCAGTTATATCGTGGCGGTCAGTTTTATTGTTGGAGTAAACTGGAGGAACCGGAGAAAACCACTGACCTGTCGCAAGTCACTGACAAACTTTATCACATAATTTTGTACACCTCGCCCTGATCGAGATTCGAACTCACAATATCATTGATGATAGGCACTGATTGCAAAGGTAGTTGTAAATCCAACTACCATACGATGAGGGATCTTGTTTGATGCTTGGAAACTAAAACACTTAGGTGGGTAGCAAGGGTGGAAATTACGTCAGTGATAGACTGATTTTAACTACCTTAGCCATTACACCACAAAGGCCCTCGTTGACGTACCTATAACTGATGATTTCTTGAAATTATCAAAAAAGAACGTTGCTTTCGTGCTTAAACCTGAAGATCGTCTGATATAATTAAGGGATGTCTTGTCAAAGAACATTATTCTGTGCAGAATCGCTCTGGTGTTATATAATCAAAAATGTATTTGTGGTGTCTAAAATGTATTTGTGGTGTCTAAAATGT
>MJUT01057452.1:212204-229880 GCA_002080005.1 Gigantidas platifrons
TGCTGTGGGCTTGAGGTGCATTATCCCACCTAGGCACTTAAGTCAGTTAAAGACCTTGGCAATACCTTTGTCTAAGCCAAAAGTGGGTAAGAACTTTGCCGTCCTTCTATATTGGTATGCCCTATTAATGGATTAATGGGGGCACCACCCCCCACCCCTAGTCAAAATATCAAAGTTGGTCTTTAACACCCTGCTGTGGGCTTGAGGTGCATTATTCCACCTAGGCACTTACGTCAGTTAAAGACCTTGGCAATACCTTTGTCTATGCCAAAAGTGCGAAGAACTTTGCCGTTTTTCGATATTTTTATGGCCTATTAATGGGCCCCCCAATCCAAATATCAAAGTTGGTCTTTAACACCCTGCTGTGGGCTTGAGGTGCATTATCCCACCTAGGCACNTAAGTCAGTTAAAGACCTTGGCAATACCTTTGTCTAAGCCAAAAGTGGGTAAGAACTTTGCCGTCCTTCTATATTGGTATGCCCTATTAATGGATTAATGGGGGCACCACCCCCCACCCCTAGTCAAAATATCAAAGTTGGTCTTTAACACCCTGCTGTGGGCTTGAGGTGCATTATCTCACCAAGGCACGTAAGTCAGTTAAAGACCTTGGCAATACCTTTGTCTTTACCAAAAGTGGGTAAGAACTTTGCCGTCCTTCGATATTTGTATGGCCTATTAATTGGGGACCACCCCCCCCCCGAATCAAAACATCAAAGTTGGTTTTTAACACCCTGCTGTGGGCTTGAGGTGCATTATTCCACCTAGGCACTTAAGTCAGTTAAAGACATTGGCAATACCTTTGTCTATGCCAAAAGTGGGTAAGACCTTTGCCGTTTTTCGATATTTTTATGGCCTATTAATGGGCCCCCCAATCCAAATATCAAAGTTGGTCTTTAACACCCTGCTGTGGGCTTGAGGTGCATTATCCCACCTAGGCACTTAAGTCACTTAAAAACCTTGGCAATACCTTTGTCTATGCCAAAAGTGGGTAAGAACTTTGCCGTCCTTCTATATTTTTAAGCCCTATTAATGGGCTCCCCACCCCCCCAAATCCAAATATCAAAGTTGGTCTTTAACACCCTGATGTGGGCTTGAGGTGCATTATCCCACCTAGGCACTTAAGTCAGTTATAGACCTTTGCAATACCTTTGTCTATGTTAAAAGTGGGTAAGAACTTTGCCGTCCTTCTATATTGTTATGCCCTATTAATGGGGGCACCATCACCCCAATCAAAATATGAAGGGAAGTCTTGTATATCATGCTGGGCGCTTGAGGTGCATTATCCCACCTAGGCACTTAAGTCAGTTAAAGAACTTGGCAATACCTTTGTCTAAGCCAAAAGTGGGTAAGAACTGTGCCGTCCTTCTATATTTTATGCCCTATTAATGGGGGCACCCCCCCAATCAAAATATCAAAGTTGGTCTTTAACACCCTGATGCTGGCTTGAGGTGCATTATCCCACCGAGACACTTAAATCAGTTATAGACCTTTGCAATACCTTTGTCTATGTTAAAAGTGGGTAAGAACTTTGCCGTCCTTCTATATTGTTATGCCCTATTAATGGGGGCACCATCACCCCAATCAAAATATCAAAGGTGGTCTTTTTTACCATGCTGTGGGCTTGAGGTGCATTATCCCACCTAGTCACTTAACTCAGTGAAAGACCTTGGCAATACCTTTGTCTATGCCAAAAGTGGCTAAGAACTTTGCCGTCCTTCGATATTTTTTCATGGGTTATTTATGGGGTTCCCCCAAATCCAAATATCAAAGTAGTATATCGGGACAGCTCAAGGCATATTTCGGGGGTAGCAAATGGGAGAGAGCCATTGCGCATGCGTGATTGTAAGTGACGTCACCGGGAACGACCCTGACCGGAAATGACGTCAAATGGAGTCGCTTGACCGGAAGTGACCTCATTACCGGAAGTATGTTCTGCGCATGCATACTATAGTAGTTGTACAAAATGTACCATTGCGCATGACCGGAAGTAGCATGGCTACCGGATGTGACGTGACCGAAAGTGACGTCACGGGAAGTGATGTGATCAGACCGAAAGTGGATGATTCCCCTTGGGGTGTGATCTTATTTGTTCGAGGTGTTGTGTAGTACTCCAAGGGTGTTTTCTATTACGTCCGCGTTCTCACTGTGGTATTTCTACTAAATAACCTAAGAGTCAAATGAATGAAATGGTATATTTGATCCCCTAAGTCTCTCAATAGAAGGTCACTCTGCATTTATCCAGGCTTGTGACTGGCTCTATATAGAGGTTGCATTAACCTTTTTTTTCTTTTTTCATAGCACATGTTTAACAAGTAACGACAGAAATTTCTGTACAATGTCCGTCGCTTCCACGGGATTTTCTAAGAGCCTGGTGACGTCTGTCATGCTATGTCCTGCACATCGATGAATGAGGTAAAAATGCAATGCAGTCCGCACACGATATATCCTTCTTCTTGTACTCAAATGGTATTGTAAGTCCAATGAAGGCAATGTTTGTTCATGAAAGTGACATAAGCGGATTCGTGCGGTGGACGTCCGGTTGGATCGTAGTATTCCCCTCGTGAGTTGGCGTCGATGTATATAGTAACCCAGTGTTGTCCCATTCGATGGTCTGGATCCGTATTTCCAAGGGCCGAAGGTACGTTTAATAGTCTGGGTAATCTGTTTCTGGCATAAACTCCCTTAAACACCGGTCTGGAGTGGGGATGTTTTTTCAATATAGCGTATTCATTATGCACTGTAGTCAAACAAGACTTGTCTATTTCTACCGATTTCGATCACGTTGTCAAATTCTGCATACAGGACGACGTTGATGGTCCTTGCCAGAGCTTCGGCGAAATGAATCTCCACACGTAAATTGCCCTGTTTTATCAGTTGAAACGTTCCCACTTCCGACATATCCGGAGTCAGATCGAATCCAAATAAGGTGTTTCCTTTAGCGTATTCCTATCTGGAGATGGTATTTCCTTCGTCTTGATACATCTTTCCCGTACTGGTATAGAGTCCCATATAACTGCGAATATAACCTGCGTTTTCAAAGTAGGGCTGTAACGGTTTGGCGGGAATCTGTCGTCCTTTTATAGCTCGTTGTCCTGGGGGTCCTACCGTGTCCATAGCTTTCTGGAGTAAATTTTGTCCTGTTGATTTCAATCTTGATTTTGCTGCCTGTTTGATATTTCTTCCTTGTACGACATCTCCGGCAATATTTAGTCCCGTTTTTAAAGCCTCCCGTTCTAGGGTCTTTGCTCCCTTTTTCAACAAAGACATGGCTGCTTTAATGAGTCCTCCAAAGATACTGCCAAGTCCATGTCCTCTTTGATATCGTCTTCCCGGAAATACCGGATATCCTTTTCCGACTTGGTGTATGTGCTAATCGTGGTAAGCTTCCGTATTGTAACGATGAGTTGGTTTCATTCTAGAGAGAATTCTTTTCGCTTTCTACAGTGAAGTGTCACCACCACTCGTCCTCTTTCGAATGGCACTATAGAGCCCATGTCGTCCCTTATATCTATTTCCACGGTCTGAAATCGTTGTTGTAACAGGGGACAGTACTATATTGGATCAAACACTCGGGTGATCATTTCTCCGTCTCTTCCTTCCACCGGTACGATTCTCAATAACGTACTTGGGAATCTCCCACCATTCTCGGTTCCACCAAGGGACAATACACGTACAGAGAATTTAATCCCTTCTTGACGTCCGCTACCCAATCTGAAACATACTCCCCCGCCGGAAATATAGCTTGTCTGAATCCTAACATGGATTGTAATAAAGGACTGATGATGACTTGACAATATTTTTTCACTTGAGGATTTTGATTTTGATGACTTCGATATGGAATATTTTCCAAACAGTCAAGGACTGATGTAATAGTCTAAAAATAATATCAATAATAATCAAGGGGTTAGCCCTAATGAATTCTTCCAAAAAGCCTTTGAGGAACCATGTAGTGAAGTTGACAAGGCTGAATTGGATGAAAATAATAATTTTGATTCAGATTTTTGGATGGATATTCCACAACTAAACACAGATGATAAAACCGGTCCTGAAATAGGGAGTAATCTGTCAAAAGCAGTAAATGCTGCACTATCTGTCAAGTCTAACAAAGACTGTATTAATGACTTGTCCAAAAAGTATTTGAGACCAAACAACTGTGATTTAATGGTTGTCCCAAAGGTAAATAAGGAAATTTGGGAAGCTATTTCCAGACAAGCCCACTCTAGTGATGTCTATTTGCAGGATATTCAAAAATCCTTGCTTTCTGGGCTAGTGTCAATTGTGGAAATTGCAGATCACATGGTAAAAAATAAGGAGACTTTAGATTCGTCTAAAGCCAAAACACTTCTTGGCGACTCACTAAGGTTGATTGGTCATGCCTTCTATTGCTTGTCAATGAAAAGGCGTTTTAATATAAGGCACAATTGAAGCACAAGGTATCAAAAGATATGCAATGGGGACACTCAAATTAATACCAATCTTTTTGGTGACAATATAATGAGTCGTATAAAAGAGTTGGGTAATACATTTGGCAATAGAGGAAAGTTTGGTTTAAACTTCAAAGGCCCTGCTGTGGGGTTCGACCAACAGCAGGGCAACATACCATCCTTCCCAAGGAGCAGAGGATATCCAAAGTACCACAGAGGCCGGGGTCGCAGACACCCGAGAAAACAGAACTCTTAATTGAAAAGGTAAGAAAATTAAAAGTAGATTACTGGAAAGATATCACAAATGATAAGTGGATTTTAGATGTGATACATGGCTATAAAATTGAATTTATAGAACAACCAGTCCAGTTTAGAATTCCTAAACAAATAGCTTTCTCGCCAAGCGAAATTGAGCTAGTTGATATTGAGGTTTCAACTCTTTTACAAAAGGGTGCAGTTGCAAAAGTACAGGTGGAAAATGATCAATTCATTTCAAATTTGTTTCTGGTTCCTAAAAAGGATAATAGCTTGAGACCAGTTATTAATCTTAGAAATTTAAATCAATTTATTGAACACAAGCATTTTAAGCAAGAAAATTTACATTATGCTTTGGATTTGATACAGAAAAATGATTTCTGTTGTAGCATTGATATGAAGGATGCATATTTTAGCATATCTATTCACCCAGAATTTCAGAAATACTTATGTTTCTTTTGGAGAGATCAACTCTATAATTTTACTGTCTTACCTTTTGGTATTGCTTCAGCACCAAGAGTTTTCACAAAAGTGTTGAAACCAGTTTATGCTTTATTTAGAAAAAAATGGCATTAGATGTTGTTACTATATTGATGATTCTTTGATTACGAATCAAGATTTTGATAAATGTACAACCGAAACTGCCTTTGCAGCTAGTGAAATTGATACGCTTGGTTTTACTGTAAATATGAAGAAATCTGTTTTTCAACCAACACAGCAAATTGTGTTTTTTGGTCTGGTAATTGATACTATAGAATTTAAAGCTTTACTGACAGAAGAGAAAATCGTTAAAATCCTTTCTTTCTGTTCATCAATACTAAAGGAAAATAAAGTCACAATTCGCAAATTTGCTTCCTTAATTGGACTGGTTGTTCATGCTTTCAATGCAATTTTACCTGGACCTTTGTATTACAGAAATTTAGAAAGAGATAAAATAAAAAATCTTAAAAATTCAGATAATTATGATCTGGAAATGTATATCTCCAATGCAAGCAAAACTGAAATTATTTGGTGGTCACACAATGTCAGAACATTAAATGGAAAGCCTATAAGGCCACCCCAGTTCAGCTCAGAAAAACTGATGCTTCATTACAAGGCTGGGGTGCTTGTTTAGATGATAAGACATCTGGTGGTCGTTGGACTAATGTGGAATCCACTTATCATAATAAATTATTTAGAATTATTGTCTATATTTAATGCTTTAAAAACTTTATGTGCAAATTCAAACATATGCCGCAGTGTCATACATTAATAATATGGGAGGTCTGACCTCTGAAGCTCTAGATCAATTAGCTTGTAAAATCTGGCTTTGGTGCCTTGAAAGAGACATATTTATATCTGCTCAGCATATTCCAGGAGACACTAACGTACAAGCAGATACTTTATCATGAAATGTCTCTGACAATTTAGAGTGGAACAAGACATAACACACAGTTCGATAGATTTGCTTCATGGCATTATGATCCAGATGCAGTTTATACTGATGCTTTTTCATGCTCATGGCCTGGTGTTGAGCCATATATTTTTCTACCTTTTTCTTTGATTGGAAAACTAATAAATAAGATTTGTTCTGATAATGTTCAGAGAGCAATTTTAATTGTGCCTTTTTGGCCTACTCAAAACTGGTTTCCATTGCTAATTTCAGTATTGATTTGTAATCCAACCAGGTTGCCAAAGCACAAGGATCTCCTGTACATGCCACCGACTGCAGAAACACATCCATTATCAGGGAAAATAGTACTTGTCGCCTGTGTTGTATCCGGCGTATTTTCAAAAATAAAAGACTTTCAGGAGTTGAAACCTCCATTATCTTGTCTTCATGGAAGCATTCCACAATCAAACAATACCAGCACTGTTGGAAACGTTGGACTATGTGGTGCCATCAATTGAAAGTGCATTTATTTAGACCGTCTGAAATTGATGGAAAATTTTTGACTTTTTTGGTACAAAATAAGTACTCATATTCTGTCGTTAATACATACAGATCTATGTTTACCCAAACTTTACAGTATTTTAATGTTCAATGGGTAAAAAATACACTTTTGTAGTCTAGATTGATGAAAGGGTTTTTTAATTTGAATCCTCCTAGACAGAAATGTTTATATACGTGGGATGTTTCAAAAGTGTTGCAATTTTTACGCACTCTTATGCCTTTGTGTGATTTATCTTTAAAAATGTTAATTCTGAAATTGATTGCATTTGTTGCTTTGACAACTACTTCTAGGGCTCAGACTCTTTCTGCCCTTGATATTACTTTTATGTGTAAATATGTTGATAAAATTGTTTTCTACTTTCAGAAAGTATTGAAAACATCAAGCCAAGAGTGCCTCTACCTAAGATAACTTTTTTCAAATATGAAAAACCTGAACTCTGTGTAGTATCCACTCTTCAAGAGTATTTAAAAAGGACATCAGAGGTTCGCAAAAGTAACAATTTATTTATTTCTTTTTTAGCCTATCGTAAGGTTACAACCAGTACCTTGGCCAGATGGCTTAAACTTGTTCTGATGTTATCATGAATTACAGATTTTTCAGTTCATTTCTTTCGTAGTTCATCTACTTCTGCTGTTTTTGGAGCAGGTGTAACATTGAAAACTATTATGGATACTGCAAATTGGTCATCCAGTAAAATTTTTTTAAATTTTACCATAAGGAAACAACAAAAAGTTCGAATAACTTTGCAAATGCAGTTCTTCACTCAATATTTTTGTATTATATTATTTTGTATAACGTCTTTTGTGTTTTGTTGGACAGTATAATGAATATTAAATATGAACTATGAATGATACATATATTACTTGTATTGAAGAATGGAATTTAGTGGACAGTAAATTTGAAATGATGTTTATGACGAACATTAAATTTGTTTCACATTGATGATTGATTATGTTATGATGATTATTTTTCATATTTCTATTAAAATATGAAACTTTATTAATATTTATTTTCTACAAGCCTTTTGATGCTGTTTGATATAGTTGTTTATGCCACTCTTTGGACATGCTATATGATATCCTCTGCCATGGGCGAATATGTATTAGAATGTTCTCTAATCCAAGCATTACTTGGAATGTGCAGGATGAGAGTCATTCTAATAATAGAGCCCGAGGCTCAAGAGGATATTATATACCCACCCAGGGTTTGTGAGGATGTATATCCCTACCCATTTCTTTTGTTGCATAAACAATCTTTGAACAATGATGAGTACTGGCTTTGTCGCAGTATATATACCACTATAGGTCACATGATGGGGTCAGTTTTTGACATTTTTGAATTGGGTTGGTTATTATGCCTCGCTGCACACTGGCAAATAATATGCTATATGATATCCTCTTGAGCCTCGTGCTCTATCATCAGAATGACTCTCATCCTGCACATTCCAAGTAATGCTTGGATGAGAGAACATAATTGCATGTAGATTAGCACACTGTTTGGTATTAGTGTAATATTTTATAGATTGCCAGTATTTATATCATATTCTTATGATATTGTTCTGTTTCATTATTATTGTAATATTGTGTATATTTACATCTTATTATGTATTTGTGTGGTCAGTTTTTAGTGTTGATTTTGCTCATGTTCTACATTGTTAATTTATTTCAAATCACTTGTCTTTAAGTAAAGTTGCTTTGCATAAAGTGACTTCTAACAGCATATCTAGCATAAACTCAATAGAAACAAACTTTCTCTGAAGACATCATATGAGTGAATAACTATTGTACAGTAGATAGGGCATATAGCATCTGAAGCTATAAACAAGCCTCTTTATTAAGAAATCACATCATACTAATTGCGGAAAATATCTTAGAGTTGCATGGGGGTATTGCAGATTTCAAGCCTGTAAACCTCTCTTTTTTAATAGGTTAAAAATTTTTTTTTGCAATATTTGAGGATTCAGAATTTTACAAAATTACTTATAATAATCTATCAATCATTTGGGACCCTTCATTTTCGTAGTTATTCTATTAAATGTCATGTATTCATTACCAGGAATCAGTTTTATTTTGTATTTACCATGTTTTTAACATGCATTGAACTTCAAAAAAAGGGATACTAATCATATATGAAATTTCTTCTCATTGATTGTATGTGAATTATTTAACTCAATGATTTTTTTTATGATAAATAGGATGATTATTAATACATATTACATTGAGAGTCTAATGAGTGATAGAATTCAATGACATGAATTGTAATAAATATTACATTGAGGGTTATAATCACGATTATGACATCGTTTGTAATAGGTATTCATTAAGATATTTTGATGACAGTAATTGTAATAGATATTATATTGAGATTTCTAATTAATGATAGAATTGTATGATATAATTGTGTAATAAATATTTCTTGGAGATTTCTATTCATTGATAGAATTTTATGACATGAATTGTAATAAATATCACTTTGAGAGTTCTAATCAGTGATAAAATTATATGACATGAATTGTAATAAATATTACATTGAGAGTTCTAATCACTGATATAATTTTATGACATGAATTGTAATATATATTACATTGAGAGTTGTAATGAATGATAGAATTTTAATATATGAATTGTAATAAATATTACATTCAGAGTTCTCCTTGCTGATAGAATTTTATGACATGAATTGTAATAAATATTACATTGAGATTTCTAATCAGTGATATACTTTTATGACATAAATTGTAATAAATATTACATTGAGAGTTCTAATCAGTGATATAATTTTATGAGATGAATTGTAATAGATATTACATTGAGAGTTATAATCACTATTATGACATTATTTGTAATATGTATCTCATTAAGTGATTTTGATGACAGTAATTGTAATAGATATTACAATGAGAGTTCTAATCAGTGATATAAATTTATGACATGAATTGTAATAAATATTACATTGAAAGTTCTAAGTGAATTTTATAAAATGAATTGTAAGATATGTTTCACTGAGACTTCTAATCATCACTGATAGAATTCATTTTATTACATAAATGTGTAATACATATTTCTTGGAGAGTTCTATTCATTGATAAAATTTTATGACATGAATTGTAATAAATATTACATTGAGAGTTCTAATCAGTGATCGAATTTTATGACATGAATTGTAATAAATATTTCATTGAGAGTTGTTATCACTGTGATTATTTTATGAAATTAATTTTAGTAGGTATTATAATGAGATTTCTAGTTGTTAATTGAATTTTAGGGTAGAATCTACTTTGGCGGAAGTCATATATTGTAATAATCAACATGCATGACCCATAACCTTTCATTTCGTTGTCATGAGTGTTAGATGACGCTAAAGTAGAAGTACTCCGAATTTTAACATAAATGTGTAATAAATATTTCTTGGAGATTTCTATCCATTGAAAGAATTTTATGACATGAATTATAATAAATATTACATTGAGAATTCTAATCGATGATAGCTTTTCATGCCATGGACTATAATAATTATTTGTGCATGTACAGTTGTTATCACTAGTACTAATTTGGTGACGTGATTTGACCTCAGTATTTCATTGATAGTTGTACCTAATGGAAAAAAAATAATGATATGATTTGTGGTTAATTAATGTTATTGAGAGTACGTTTCACTCCTACATGGTCATGGCATTATTTGTTATACTTATTTCATTGAGAATTCTGATCACAGTCAGAATTCAATAACATGAAGACAAGATAAACAAAATGCTACTATTGATCACTTTTAAACAGAATGGCAACTTCATCTACACTATAAGCATTGTATCTGTCATTGTGCAATACTATATTTAGAAATTTAATTCCATAATTTCTATAATAACAAAGCAATTATGTGCTATGTGGCATATGGTTGTCATGGATTTGCCGCAATTCTAAGTATTACGTTTATGAACAGTAACTGACGTTAACCATTGTGTAACGTCATATCTATTACGTAAAGTTGCCAAGTTAGATTATCAAATACAAGTTGAACCTACTAGATGTAGCTTTTTACTATTAGCGAAG
Organism: Gigantidas platifrons; assembly: GCA_002080005.1. NCBI lineage: Eukaryota > Metazoa > Mollusca > Bivalvia > Mytilida > Modiolidae > Gigantidas > Gigantidas platifrons. Next base: position 222,867 of record MJUT01057452.1, read on the forward strand.
TACTAACCCTATCCCTTTCACGAAATTGGTGCCATGACCAATGGAGAAGCTTAAAGCTATGCGTGGTGGACACAAAAGCGCCGTCACAAGACTTATCAACAGGACAGACGAAAAATTGCAGAAAATGACGTCGGTGACCAAGAACTATCGGCAGTTATTGAAACTTTAGTGAAGAAGAGGAACTTGTTAAAAATTTGGATGGTGAGATTCTTGAAGTTACAGAAGTGGAAGATATGGAACAAGAAATAATGGACACCGACGAATACAACCTACATTTTGACATTACAATTATCCGGTACAAGGACACCAAATCAAGCACAAATCAGACTACGATTGGGAAAGTTTTTACAATTCCAACAATGTTACCGAATATTCAAAGTACGCATGATATAAATCAGAATACAAACCCATGCCACAATCAACCATTCATACCTAATTCATTCGATAATACAAGACAGCCAGTTGTTGATACTAACCCTTCACACAGATTTTACCACAGGCTTCCGACACTAGATCTACCTATTTTTTCGGGAGACATTTTATTATGGAAAACGTTCTGGGAGTCATTCGAGTCCAGTGTACACTCAAACACAGTTTTAACAAACGTTCATAAATTTACCTACTTAAAGTCTCAGTTGCAGAATGAAACTGACAGATGCATTTCCGGTTTATCCCCAACAAACGCAAATTATGAACAAGCCATTTGTTTGCTTAAAGATCGTTTCGGACAACAACACATGATAATTAATGCATTCATGCAAAATCTACTAGAATTGCCATGTCCAATAGTCTTAGATAATTTTTTTGACAAAATGGAAGCCAGTATCGAGGTTTAGAGTCACTCGAACAATCACAGGACAAGTACGGTTCTCTCCTCATAACTATTATTTTTGGAAAATTACCCGCCGAAATGAGAAAAAGCTTGACACGAGAACATGGAAGTAACAATTGGGATATCAGATCGCTACGTGAAGCAATAGCCAAGGAAATGTACATACAGGAGGCAGGAAATCATAACTCGTTCGATATGGTAACACCAACTGCATCTTTTCACGCTGGAACCGTATCAAAATATACTAGTAACACAAAACAACAGTTCAAGGGAAACCAAAATAAGAGAAACAACGGAAATTCGAACACAAAATCGTGTGTCTATTGTCAACAGCCACATTCGTCATTTGAATGCACAAACATTGTAGATCGGCAGAAACATTATGATATAATTAAGCAAAAAAGGCAATGTTTCAACTGTTTCGGTAACCACAAGGTTACAGATTGTCGTTCAAGTTTTGCTTGCCGTAAATGCAACAAGAAGCGCCATACTAGTTTATGTGAAAAGGATAAACCACGGAATGATCAACACATGTCAAGACAAAGTAGTACGTCCGTCAATGCAGTCGATGTCGGAGATAATAATCGCAACACGTCAGTTTTTCATTCATCATCATCATCTTCAGTTCAACAACGAACTGACGTTTTACTGAAAACAGCTGTATCATCAGTATGGGTAGGAAACCAGTATGTATCAACTAACATACTTCTAGACGAGGGATCACAGAAATCGATCATCAGCATGGATTTAGCCAGTAAGTTAAAGCTTAAACCAAAGGGAACATCTACTGTCAGTTTAGCAGCATTTGGAGATGCTAACCGAAGTATCCACAATCTGGGTAAAGCCATTGTTGATCTTCAGACTCAGAGTGGCGAAAAGATATCCATGGAAGTACTTATTGTACCGACTATTGCTGCTCCTCTACAGAACAACATTAATTTCTATGCATCTAAATTACACTACATACAAGGATTAAGACTAGCTCACCCCGTTTGCAGTGGAGATAAATTCGAAATTTTAATGTTAATTGGCGCAGATTATTATTGAGACATCGTCCAGAACAAGATAATCCGTGGAAAAGGACCCAATGCTGTTCAATCAAGACTTGGATATTTGCTATCCGGACCCATGAGCAACTCAACAGGATATACCACTTCAGCGTCAATGTTGAACATTTTAATCCAACACAAGAATGAGGAATATGATTTGGAGCGTTTCTGGAAATTAGAATCTATGGGAGTAACTACAGATGAATATACAAACATAAACAATGATTTCAGTGGGACATACGAGACGACAAGTATTAGATACAAGGATAACCGTTATTCAGCCAAACTACCATGGAAAGAAGATTCTCCGGAACTACCAAGTAATTTTAACGTAACTACAAGGCGTACTGTAAACATGATCAACAGACTTAGTAAGGAACCAGAAATGTTAAAATTGTACGGAAACATCATTACCGACGAAGAAAAACGTGGATTTATTGAGAAGGTAGATGTAGATATAAATATAAATTCCTCATCATGCTGTTAACAACTCCGATACGAATAGTGTACGGTTGTAGTTGCCGTGAATCTTCAGATAAAGCTAGCTTAAATGATTTTCTTATGTCAGTACCACCAAAAATCAACGATTTGACAGGAATTGTCGCCAGGTTCCGACTAAACAAATATGCAGTATCAACAGATATCGAGAAGGCGTTTTAACAGATTGAACTAGATGAAAACGACAGAGATGTGACACGATTTTTGTGGTTAAGCGATTCGAACGACCCGAACAGTCCATTGATTACATATCGTTTCAGAGTAGTTTAATTCGGAGCAACTTGTTCCCCGTTTATTTTGAATGCAACGGTCTTAAAACATTTGAAATTGAATCCGTCACACACTTCAAATCTATTAAAGAATGACTTATATGTTGATAACGTTTTGTCAAGCTTTCCGGATGAGAACAGCTTAATATCATTCTACAGAGAATCACGCTCAATACTGTCAAACGGAGGATTTAATCTGAGATCATGGACATCAAATAACGTAAAACTACGCACAAGTTATGGACTTACAAATCGTCCAATTTCTAAACTGTATCCGATAGAAGTATATGATAATTCCATGTCAACACAACATATGTCGTCACTAGAGCGTAAATCTAGGATAGAAGCAAGAGACAAAATTCGACAATGGACGAATGGAGTGTAAATGTTATTCATAGACATTAAGTGTTAAAGTGAAATCTTTATTTTTTTTCATACAAAGACTTTAAGTTCTTTGGTTTAATTTTTGCGATAATATGTATTTTTTAATTTCATTTTCACTTCTTGGCGCCCCCAGTGTCATGGATTTGCCGCAATTCTAAGAATTACGTGTATGAACAGTAACTGACGTTAACCATTGTGTAACGTCATATCTATTACGTAAATTTGCCAAGTTAGATTATCAAATACAAGTTGAATCTACTAGACGTAGATTTTTACTATTAGCGAAGTACTAACTCTATCCCCTTCAAGAAAATGGTCTTCTAATTTGCTTCATATTCGAAAGCAGTAGGAGGTGTAAGATGAACATTTATTGTATTAACTAACTAGGTGTATATCCCCGCCCTATTGTTCTATGATACATTGTATTGATTGACATGCTATTTCAATCAATTTTCACCAAATATTAACTTCAGAAGTGAAGAAAATTTAATTGTGAGCAAAGTTTGAAAATAGATTTGACTCGATTTAGTGCCTAAATCATAAGAACAGCAAATGATCTTACATAAGATATACTTAATTACCAGCAAATCGCCATCAATCAGTAATGATAATAATACAAACGTAGATATCTAATTTAACACTTTCTATAGACGTCGGTGACACCGGGATTTCAAAACAAATTCAATGATATAGAATTCTTATCTAGTTATTAGTAGATGTTTGTTTGATCATTTTCATCCACGAAGTGGCATTAAACACCATAACCCTAACCATCATCCACATTCATAAAAAGTTGTACTGTCAAATACCTTGAGATTTTATAGCACAGTCCCTGATTGGTCGCTGAAAATATAATCTTTTGATGTGACCTGATACCAAATATCATTAGAAATTAATGGAAGCCACATAGCAAAGACATAATTATTTAATTAGATTTTGAAGGGTAATATATAACAATAACGTTTTATGTGGTATATAGCGATCAAAATATCAAAGAAAATTTTTTTTTGAAATGCCAGTGTTTTCCATGGACAAAGATATACCTAATTGAACTAACAAATCTATATTTAGCAGCATCACTCTTATCAAATTAGCATTATTGTAACTTGCCATGTTAAATCTAAAATCGTTCATGTTGTTATTTGTTGTTGTATAATTGACATAAAAAAGTCTTCTTTTAATATGTTTTTTACTTGTGAATTATATAGACCACATTGTATTATCACATAGTCAACCGTATTGGTGGCATAATAGTTAGTGTGCTCGCCTCGAGTGCGGTAGATCGTGGATTCGAGACCCAGTCGGGTTTAACCAAAGACTAAAAAATTGGTATTTGTTGCTTCTCCGCTAAGCATGCAGCATTAAGAAGAAAGAACAAAAACTGGTTGGCTCGGAATCAGAATAATATGTCCGAGAGGAGCGACATGCCTAGCCGCTGACTGTTGTTTCAGTGAGCTAGAACTAAACAAATCCAACTCAGCGTGTTGGTCTAGAACAAAGCGGATCTCACCCTCATCTCATTGAAAATTAACTTGTTCTTGCTATGATATAGCTGAAATATCACTGAATTGGCGTTAAACAACAATCACTCACTCACTCACTTTATCACGTAGTCTATAAATAGATCGACAGCAATACTGATAATTGAAAACAAAAGTAGAATGTAATGGTCGGCAAACAACCAACCACGACAACACGAAAATATCATCTTGCAAAATTCATACTCATAAAAACCCAGATACAACAATAAGCAAAAATGTGGTGATGATAAAGGCGGTTAATGGGATTCCCACCTCGACCCTTTTGATATATACAGTGGTCACACATATTTAAGTGAAAAAAACAGTGCATAATTTTAGATCAACCATAACTTTTCTGTTGTACTGGATTAAAATGTATATGATAAAATTTGATGGCTACTTGTTGTAGGTCAGTCGGTAGTTTTTTCTGGGTACTGTAATTTTCACCGACTATAATACTGACCGTCACGATATGAGATATTATAGGAAGTGGCCATCAAGCTGTATCCTAAAACGTGTTATTTCCTAACAGTTCTTAAACAGTGAGAACTTTGCTTGACAAATAACTTAATCGAGATTACAACTTGACAGTGGAATTAAGCACCAATAATTATTACCCTTTATACATTTGCATGGACATTGTGGTCATTGACTATGTACGACAGTTACATAACGGGTACCACAAGTGAAGCACGAACTGCCTACCCTAACAAAGTACCGAAGTTCATCCTCGGTTTTTATTGGGTTCGTGTTGCTCGATCTTTAGTCTTCTGTATAATGTTTTGTAGATCGTTGTTTATCCTTTTCATTTGGTCATGCTATTGTATTGTCTGTCCGTCTGTCAACGTCTTCTGATTACCACTTTGATATCTTCAAACGTTTCTATATTTGTCTTATTGTCCTTTTTGGTTTGTCCATTGTATTGTCTGTCCGTCTGTCAACGTCTTCTGATTACCACTTTGGTATCTTCAAACGTTTCTTTATTTGTCTTAATGTCCTTTTTGGTTTGTCCATTGTATTGTCTGTCCGTCTGTTGACATCTTATGATTACCACTTTGGCATCTTCAAACGTTTCTATATTTGTCTTAATGTCCTTTTTGGTTTGTCCATTGTGTTGTCTGTCCTTCTGTTGACATCTTCTGATTACCACTTTGGAATCTTCAAACGTTTCTTTATTTGTCTTAATGTCCTTTTTGGTTTGTCCATTGTATTGTCTGTCCGTCTGTTGACATCTTCTGATTACCACTTTGGCATCTTCAAACTTTTTTTCTTTGCATTCTGTTAATAATATGTTATTTCTATTTGGTATACGTTCAGCTTGTTACTTAATTGGTGTTTAAGGCCAAGCGAGCAGGGTTCATTTTAGGAGATTAATTTATCCATCCTGGGTATGTCACGTGGATTTGTCTGTCCTAAACATGAATTATAACTATGCTCGCTTCGTCTTTACCTCCGGTTGGTTGTAGGAGAGGTCATGTCTTATTTACGTTATTTGTATTTGCTTGAGTATAGTGGTGTCCAACACATATTGTGTTGTGTTTTTGCTTTGTTTGTCTTCGTCTTGTGTACCCTATGTTTCCAGTTTCTCTGGATTATCCATTGTTGATTACCCCTTCGGTTTCTAATGTTTATTTACAGTAATATATAATATAACGATACTGTATGTGTACTTTTATTCGCGGTGTGTTTAATATTATGTTCAGGAATTTCACGTATGTCATGCAGTAAATATTTGATTACAATAACGAAGGATATTCCAAGAACGCGCTGCGCGCACTAAATTATATATCTATATATCAACGTTAGAGAATACCGAAGGGGCAATAAAAATGGACAATCCAGAGAAACTGGCAACATAGCGTACACAAGATGAAAACAAACAAAACAAAAACAATCCAGAGAAACTGGCAACATAGGATACACAAGACGAAGACAAACAAAACAAAAACAATCCAGAGAAACTGACAACATAGGGTACACAAGACGAAGACAAACAAAACAAAAACAATCCAGAGAAACTGGCAACATAGGGTACACAAGACGAAGGAAAACAAAACAAAAACAATCCAGAGAAACTGGCAACATAGGATACACAAGACGAAGACAAACAAAACAAAAACAATCCAGAGAAACTGACAACATAGGATACACAAGACGAAGACAAACAAAACAAAAACAATCCAGAGAAACTGGCAACATAGGATACACAAGACGAAGAAAAACAAAACAAAAACAATCCAGAGAAACTGGCAACATAGGATACACAAAACGAAGACAAACAAAACAAAAACAATCCAGAGAAACTGACAACATAGGATACACAAGACGAAGAAAAACAAAACAAAAACAATCCAGAGAAACTGGCAACATAGGATACACAAGACGAAGACAAACAAAACAAAAACAATCCAGAGAAACTGGCAACATAGGGTACACAAGACGAAGACAAACAAAACAAAAAC
>MJUT01057460.1:4440-25923 GCA_002080005.1 Gigantidas platifrons
TGGAAACGAGGGTGTTATGCTATGAGTAGTGTTTCCCTCCTCCAGGAAGCCATTTTAAATGTACCATGGTATTATGTCAGATAGAGGAATTGTGTATATTTTAGAAAAATATTTTGATTAGAATATTTCACTCTGAATGTATTCTCATATCTTTCTTTTCAGTTATGTACCTTGTTCATGGGCTGTCGTGGTCGTGATCGTATAGTGGTTGGATTTATAACTACCTATGTAATCAGTGCCGGTCACCACTAACGTTGTGAGTTCGAATCCCGCTCATGGCGAGGTGTAATCGAAACAACATTTTCTGATAAAGTTGGTCAGTGACATGCAGCAGGTCGGTTGTTTTCTCCGGGTACTCCTGTGTCTTCCACCAATAAAACTGACCACCACGATATAGCTAAAATATTGTTGACAGTGGCGTTAAACACCATAAACTAACCAAACTGTACATTGTTCATTGTGCTTTCTTTTATAATCCTGATATTCCTGATAATACCCCTTGAACCTTACAAAAAAGACCGATTTATCTGAATAACACAATTCAATGGTATTTTTTACCAACAGTAAGGAGTTGACACAACTGTCAGGAGGAAGTACAAAAACGCACACCAATTAAAATGATTTTAATATATTTTTGCAATACATGAATATCTTACAACATACCGTATGGTGCCATGTCACTTATCCTTTAATATAACTTTGAGCACCACTCATATACAAAACAGTAAATTATATTGATCAATTAGCCAGCAGCGCTACGTATATACAGGAATTTGATATTTCAATAGTTAGTGTACTCGTCGCTGGTTGCTCGGTTGAATATATGACACCATACGGGATATCGTTAAATATTAGATTATAATTAGGGCGGGATGGGGGTTGTGGTCATGATCGTATTGTAGTTGGATTTACAACTACATGTGCAATCAGTACCTATTAGTTTAATTTTAAACATATTTTATTAATTAATAAATATTGTACATTAACATAAATTGTAATATGGTACAAGACAAATAATTAAAGGGATTCGAAAACAAGTTTAGATTTTATATTAATTATATTAATTATATTTATTATATTAATTCGTTTCCCTATTAAACCCCGTTCGATGCGATGTGTACTCGGTACAACAGTTTGTGATTAAGTTGGTCAGTGACTTGCGACAGGTCATTGGTTTTCTCCGGGTACTCCGATTTCCTCCACCAATTAACTGACCTCCACTGAACATTTTTTTTAAAGTGGCGTTAAGCATCATAAGTCAAACAAAACCAAGCCATCAAATTTGAATCACTGTAGTATAGTGAATATTAAAATATCCTTATAATGAAATGAAATGCTTACCTTTTACTAAACACTAACAACTAATATAACTATTATTATAAAAAGTATCAGAACTACAATTATGACAGTCAAATACATCTTTGTTCCATCTATAAAAGATAATCAAAAGTGTTATTAAAAATTACAAATGGTATACTAACTATGTTAACTCAAGCACATAAGTGTACTTTGGATTTACAACGACCCATGCAATCAGTGCCTATCACCACTAAAGCTGTGAGTGCGAATCCCGACCATAATAATGTGTATTCGACACGGCATAATGTGATAAAGTTGGCAATAAAGCTAACGCCACGATTTAACTGAAATATTGTCAAAGTGACATTTAGCACCATAATCCTAACCCTTAACCCATGTGTACTGGAGATCGTGATTTGGATCCACGATAGTGTCAAACCAAAAACTCAAATATTGGTATTTGCTGCATAGCTGTAATAACTGCATTTAGTGTTAAAATGACTAAATAAAGAGTTTATACCTTCTATTTGTAAGTCGTCATAAGGACAATTTAAGTTCTTTAAAGTAAATCACCTGTGGCTTTATCCTGTGATGTGGTATTCCTATCATTTAAATATGAAGGCACACAACCATCTACATGATCACACCTGTAAAATCAAGCAAACATTTACATGTGTTCTTAAATGCAAATAAATAAACCAAAACATGCAAAGCATTGAATGACAACATAAATCTGATAAAATATTTAATTTTTAGATTTTTATATTATAAACGGGTACCACCACTAGAGTAGCAGGAACTTCTTACCTTTCGAAGCACGTGAGTTCATTCCGGTTTTTAATTATTCTTGTGCCTAATAATGCTGTAACGATTGTGAAAACAAATGCATAATTTGGGTTGAGTAGCATCACTAGTGTGCAAGGGTGCACAAGCTCACACATGCATCATTCTATTTAATAAAAAGATAAGTGTCTTCTATTTACACTATAACTGAAATATTGTTGAAAGTGGCGTTAAACACAATAACCCTAACCCTTTACTAAATTTACAATAGGTTTGTCCAGTAGGTTTGTTCGTGCTTGTGGACTGGTCTTTCTGCCCTGTATTCATTTTATTTATTATGTAGCACATACACATTGAAAAGGTTTTATTTAGCTCTGTACCCTTGGTGTAAAATATCGAGAAATATAATGCTTCTCCATTGTTAAAATAAGCATAAAACATGACATGGGAGAATCATTTGTTAATTAATCTAGTAAACTGAAAATGTAACTCAAGACATTTAAGATTGAATAATAAATAAAAAGGTCTGGAATAAAGACGTAGATATCGAATGTAATGCGCATGACACATTTTGTGAATAACTTTCATCGTGTACTAGAAGTTATGTAATGATGTTTGTATCATACCGTTGGTGCTTAGAACAATTACAACTTTTAATACATCTTCTCCCGAAAGATGGATAGGGACATGGGCGGCAAAAGCTGTCATCTTGGTCTGACAATCGGAAATAGCCTAGTTTACACTCTGAAAAAGAATAACTAAAATTACTTAAGGATATTAGTACGTTTTTAATTCTTAACATATCAGTGCACACGGCCGTACATGTCCTTTAAGAGATATACTAGCATGCCCCCTTTTAACATTTGGCTACAAGGTACACATCCCTATGATAAATGATGTAATAAACAATTTCGCTGACAAATATGAGATATATTTATCTACACTAGATAATCTGCATCCTAAATTTCAAACCACAACATATAGGTATTGCAGAATATTATCACAAGTAACCATAATATCCATATGATCTGTATACTACATTTGTAACAACGGTGGGGGGGGGGGGGCTCCGATGATATAGAAATAGGACTTTCTTTCCATGCTTCGTGTGTAGCCGAGTCCAAAGGTAGAATTATCCGGATTTTGATGGTCAAAAAGTTCAACCGAAAACGCAATGTTAAAATCCTTCATGGTTTTCATCTACCCCCGAACACATCTGCCTACGGATATGCTTATCGAGAAAATAGTATTGACTAATTTGACACCAATAAACGGTCGATAGCCGATTTCACGATCTTTTTTGCTCTGTTTTTTTTTTTTTGCTTTGGTTTTTGTGTTTTTGGTTTTCTTTCTTTTGTATGACAATAATAATAATAATAATAAAGGACGAAGTCCTTTTAGCTGTAGGCTGTACGATTTTTCTTCCTATATCTATTCATAGACAAAATATCTTTTCAGCGGAAGTGTTAAAAATAGATCAATTGATATTTAGAAACGCAAAAAAATATATATTTCAATGAAAAATTTCCATTTCTTTAATTATTTACTCTATGCAAAATCGAAATAAACTTGAAATAAAATTCTAATTAAAAAATCTCTTTCTACGAGATTCTCGGCGGAAGAGCGGCGTAGGTAAAATGACCGGAACAGCCATAGTTGCTAAGATACGTAACATATTGCTTAGTTTCGAATATATTAGGAAAGAGAATAAACATTTGAATTTGAATCTTATTTTTATTATAGTTAAGTATGTTTCGATCTATATAAGATCTTTTAAAAGATCTAAATATTTTATACGAATTTTTTTTTGGGAAAACAAACATACCTTCAGTCTTCAGTTAAACAGTCAATGAGAGATAACTCCAGCCAAATAATTAAAAAAAAACACTTTAAAAAGTATTTAAAAAAAAAATACATTCCCTACTCACGCCTCCCTCTTAAAATTATAGGACTTCGTCCTTCAAACAGGTTGTGCCTGTCTCATATTAATAATAATAATAATAATAGTATTCATCGTATCATGCATATATTTTTAACATGAAAGGCAAACTCCAGTCATTGTTCATTTAGTTTTTGCACGAGTTACTTGAGGAAGCAGAATATTACAAATTACTATGTCTAGTCTAAATTTGAGAAAGAATTAGTTATAGGGGGTGCATATGACCATATAAGGGAAATAAAACAATCTCAGCAAAGTATTTGTTGAACTGGTTATGGGGTTGAAAAGAGTTATGTTTACATTCAACGGGTCTGTGCATTTAGTTTAGATGACACCAAATGCCTATTTTTGCTGTTCAAAAAGACGCAATGAAGCCTTCCACGATACAAAAAACATATCATAATAATCTAAGTGAACTGTATTTTGGTGTTCTTTACGAATTGGATTTTAACCAACACGTTGCTTTTGTTTCATTGTTTTGTCTAGTAAGATATTGTGATACAGTTAAAAATAATATTACCTTCACAGTTTCCATTTGATTTGTAGTATTGAGAACAGCATTTATCGCCTCTAAAGAAAATAAAAAAGCAAAATAGATATAGTTGAATGTAACAAATTAATGACGGTATAAATATTTTTAATCTACAAACCTGTGAGAATTTGTTGTTTTCGCGAGTGAGCAATTTAACAGCTATTTAAAATGGCGAGAACAAGTTACATTTCTGTCACATTATGTCCGTGTTGTACCAGACCAACACGCCTACATGTAGTTACATTTTCACATGCAAGCTCACTGAAACCATGGTTAATGAGTAGACAAGCCGCTCCACTCGGACACTATGCTATGATTACGAAGCCACCAGTATTTGCTGTGACTCTCTAATGCTGTCGTGATTGGAGGAGAAGCAGCAAATACCAATGTTATAGTCTTTGGTCTGATCCGACAGTGGTGAGAAGCTAACCATTACACCACATATTGAGTTACAAATCTATGTACATATGACACCACACGGGATGAAATTATAAATATTAGTGGACCAGGAACTGCCTATTATTCAGAAGCGCCTGCTTTTCGACCGCACCCTATGGTTTTTGTGGGAATATTGCTGCTGAATCTTAAATTTACTCTATAGTGGTTGGTGTCGACCATTGCTTGTCCTTTTGTCCCTTTTTAAGCCATTACATTGTCTGTCTGTCTTCGATTTTCGGCTTCTGGTTACACCGTTGGAATATAAAAAGTTATTTATTGAATGAAACCCAATAGCAAAACACTCTAAATTTCATTGATGAATAAAAAAAATTCTAGTATTAGATTCAAATTGAAAATACTTGAAGGTTTGGACCCGTCAAACCAGTTGAACCCCGCCACGTGTTATTGAAGTACATGTACCAAGTCAGGTAAGTGAGAGGCCATGTATATGTGTGTTAGGAATCAATTTACAATATAGTAAACATTACAGATTCAAATTCAAATTCAAAGTTTTATTTAAAGTCGATATATAAAATACATATAACACAAGCTCTAATGAACTTTTAAAATCGACTATATAACAAAACAACACATACAATCATCCATACAAACATATTAAATAAAAATATACATCAATTTATGCAGTTCAATAAACACACAAGATACAAAAGTAGATATCAACTGAACAAAAGAAAACTAAAAATAAGAGGTTCATGTATTTAAACAACAACTAAAAATAATAAAATAATAAAAATATAAAAAAGGCATGAAAATTTATATATACAATTTAAAGGTCATCTGCATGCACTGCACTGGCATGAACTGCCGTTCCATGTTTGAATTACATTTTTAAAATGTTCTAATGATGTTTCTTGTCTGAAGTGATTAGGCAGATTGTTCCAGATTTGTGCAGCATTATACCGAAAATAATTTAAACCATATCTTATTGTCGGTACTGTGTTTCGCTGCTTTATCTTGATATACTAAAATAATATTTTTGATCGTTAATTGAAATTAAATCATGAAGATAGCTTGGACTTTGTTTATAGATAATTTTGAATGTGTCAACTGCAATAGTTCTTTTAAAGACGGCAATTTAGATTTTTTAAGTGACTTTTCATAAGTATTTTCATAGTCTTCATAAATAAAATGGAGAGCTCTTTCCTGAATTTTTTCAATTTTTTAAGTATTTTCTTTCGCTGCAAAAGTGCCATGTTACTGGACAATAATCAAAGTTTGAAAGATATCTATAACTCTATCGAATATATGATTTTGTGGTACTATATGCAATATTTGTATTAAACACAAAAAGATAGCGTTTTGCTGCTTTTCTGATATCGTCATATCTTGAAAATCTTATCGAAACGGGCAAGCTGTAACATTAAAAGTAGACATACAACCGTTATTATATCAATTATCATTCAACAAACTCAATATGCTCCTATTTAGAACCCAACTTTTGTGTAAATGGAAGAAAAATACCAGTTATACCTAAATTCAAGAGTAAATGTTCAGAAATAGAAAACAAACGCTAAGATTCTCCAACAATTTTTGCAACGTTATCAAATAATTAAAAAAAAAAAAATGTTATTGAGTTTAATAATTAATACATTACTGTAATCGACATTCACTATCCTCATACTGTAATCCCTTGGAAACATATAAAAGAACACAAATAATTACGATGGATTCCTTAAAAAAAGTATTCATGACGAGTGATTTGTATAAAAATGAATTAATATCGATCTTTCCATATATTTCCTGAAATAACATGAATTTCTTCCGCAATTTACAATTATATAATTTCGATCGGCCAGTGTATTCGTATTATTTGCTATATGATATAACATTAGGAAAACACAATTACAAAATAACTGCAGAGGAACGACACAGTAGATATATCGTTATAGGATACACTATAAAAGTATGTTAATTTCTTTTCTTCCCGTCTTCCTTCGAAGAGGGGGGGGGAGTGTTATAACCAATCGCTTATCTTTGGAGAGGGGTTATTTAAAAATATATATATTGCTTTCGGATGTACAACTGGGTTTGAAAAACAACATTATTCATACATTCCCTCGACATGAGAACTACATGCCTTCTAATATTCGCAGTCCAACAATGATACCCGTTCATATATTGATTCAACACATAAATAGGGAAAGAAGTTAAAGTCGACGATGTAATACATCCGGCGCGGAAACAATACCAGGAACATCAAAAACTGGAAATATAGGAGACAAAGTTCATTTTGAACTTTCGGTCTCTTTTCACCAGTTAGGTTTGAGCCAATTACAATTTGTCCCCGAGGGTATTATACGTCCAGTAGTCAGTGTTACTCCACTTACATGAATTATTTTTTAAAATATATTTATTATTGAATTATACAGTTCCTAAATATTGTAATGATTATTAAAACTAAGGTTCTTCTTCCTCATGCATGGTGTTTTTGCTCCCAAAATTTATTATTGTATTTGAATTTCAAATTTTTCGACATTGAGCGAAGGTTATTCCTGAAATGCGTAATGTCCACTAAATTAGATATCTACGTTTTTATTACTATTACTGGGTCGATACATCTGCTGGTGGACTATTAGATACCGAGAGTATCAGGCGCCATGTAGTCAGTGTTACTATCACTGGGTCGATACCTCTGCTGGTGGACTATTAGTTACCGAGAGTATCAGGCGCCATGTAGTCAGTGTTACTCTCACTGGGTCGATACCTCTGCTGGTGGACTATTAGATACCGAGAGTATCAGGCGCCATGTAGTCAGTGTTACGTCACTGACATGATTTATCAAATATATCTATTATTGAAATTTACAGTTTCTAAATATTGTAATTATTAGGTTCTTTTCCCTAAGGCAAACGTGACCTTAGCCGATTGTAGCTATCCTGCTTGGGCCCTTTTGTGTTTTTGCTAATTTGCTAATTTTAAAAACATTTCGACTTTGATGGGGGTTATTCTAGAAACCCGTCGTGCATACTAAATTTGATTATTACACTGTTTTAATTATAACATCTAACATTAGCTTCGAGCTCAATGTAGGAATTTTATTGATACCTAAAAGATTTTAATTCGAACTTCAATCTTGACATTGTTTCTTGTACTAATGCTTAAGCACAAACGGAAAAACCTTATTCAAAGAGAGATAACTCCAACAGCAAAAATGAAAATGTGAAAGATTTATATGATTAAATGTTTAAGATCATCGCGACCTTTCCTCATTCATAACTTATCACCGAGTTTGTAACTACATTAACACGAAGGGTGTCACTAGTGGAATAGGGACTGCCTACCCGTCAGGAGCACCTGAGTTCACCCTGGTTTTAAGTTACTCTATCTTTAGTTTTATGTGTATGTTTTGTAGATCGGTGTTTGTAATTTTGTTCTTTTTCTTTTGGATATTGTATGGTCTGTCCTTCATTTGGATATTGTATGGTCTGTCCTTCATTTGGATATTGTATGGTCTGTCCTTCATTTGGATATTGTATGGTCTGTCCTTCATTTGGATATTGTATGGTCTGTCCGTCATCGATTTATAGATTCTCATTACCCCTTTGATATCTTCAAACTCTTCTTATGACAACGGTTGTGTTAGTGGGGAACGTGTTGCTAATATTTGTAGTTGTCTGTGTTTTGTTTTTATATGTTGTTTGTTTGCGTTCTGTGTCCAATGTCTCTGTGTTTTGTTTTTATATGTTGCACGTAAGATTCTGTAATTTACTAGAAATGGGTCATGCATTGATGAACATACAGAATGGGGGCTGTGTGGGTTCTACAGAAACCTAGTTTGAAAGTACCTGAAATTTTAATTAATTATATAAGTGAATCTGCTTATTACTTAGAAATGCAGATATTAATTTGCAAAAAATATGTAAAAATTAAAATATTTTTAAGTATATTCTCCAGGAACTTGCTTATGGAAATGTGGATTTGAATACGATACTGCGTTTACCACAATACCAAAAATGAAAATCCAATAAAAAGAACCTTAAAGGTAAACTACTGCAGTTTAAACAAACGACTGCAGTTCGGAGTCTTATTTTATATGAATAACAGTTACATGTGAGGGTTGGCATTTTACTCACATGTGGAGCACACTTGGATCCCGCATCGCTTCACTATGAGGGGAGGTTTGGATCCATAAAACCAATTGAACCCTGCCACTTTTTATTGAAGTGTCTTTACTAAGCCAGGAAAGTGAACGTCTGTTTATTGAGGTTAATTATCAGTTTGATATAACGAACATTGTTTGCATTTATTTTAATTATTAGTTCGACATAACGAGCATGTTTTGCATTGATTTACACCTTTGGGACTGAAAAGTTACTTCGAGACAACCGAAATTTCGACATATCGAAGTTCGAGATAAAAGGAATAAAATCAGTTGAAAAGCACTAGGTTTTGTTCGGGACTTGAAAAAAAATTCGAGAAAGCCGAAATTTCGAGATAACCGAGTTTGACATAATGAAATTCACCTGTATATGTATATAAGTGTTAGGGATATCGTTGGCTGTATGTTTCTACTATTGGATTTTGGAACTTTTCCGACAGTATGGTATTTTTTGTTCCATCAAATATTATGCATGAATAAGACATGTTCCACTTATTTTCATTCATACAGCATTATAAATAGTGTGAATGGATCAACAGACAGAGGATTTATTTCAATGAGTATGCACAAAGCAGAGAATTGATCAAAATGAGCAGGTACAATGTAGCATAGTTGGCTACCTCGACGTGATATAGCTGAACAAATGCTCACATGGAATGTAAACAACAAGCACAGACACATTTGAATGGATTAATTTTAGTATCTGTGTATAATGTAACTGAAATGTGTGTATAGCTATATCATAGCAAATGATGTTTTCGTTTTCATCCATTTTTCGCAGGAAAATGGAGATTGCCTTAATTAGAATAAACAAAAGATGGGAACCAGATCATGTCAAACTTGTAATGAAATGGACTGGTCTATTAACATGAATGAAATATGTATTGACTGAAGTTGATAATATAGCAGACAGTTTCACGGGTGGTTTGCTACGTCACACGCACTGATACTTGAACATCGCCTCGAGGTAGGTTTATGCAGTTGTACAATTTAAAAAAAGGAAAACTAACAAAACCAAGTAGTTCACCGAAGGGCACACATATCAGACTTCATTGTTAGTATACATGCATTTCGTGGAAACCCGTCAGTTTTGCAAACACTTCTGTACAGTTAAANTTTCTCACGAAATACCCAAAATAATTTCGCGCCTCTCTCCGCTCGGCGCATTTTTTTTAAGTGCACCCCCCCCCTAACTTGAAATCCTGGATCCGCCCCTATTCTGCACAGTTAAAATTCCGGGCAAGGATACCGCTCACACAAAACCCATTTAACTGTACAGAAGTGTTTGCAAAACTGACGGGTTTCCACGCAATGAAAGTATGCTAACAATGAAGTCTGATATGTGGGTCCTTCGGTGAACTACTTGGTTTTGTTAGTTTTCCTTTTTTTAAATTGTACAACTGCATAAACCTACCTCGAGGCGATGTTCAAGTAGCCGTGCGTGTGACGTAGAAAACCACACGTGAGTTTGTGTTTATAAAAATAAAAACATAGATATTAAATTTAGTACATATGTTTTTATGTTTCGCTTCTTTATGTGTTTGAGAATTAATGGTCAGATTTCAATATAAAAAAATGAAATATACTTTCTAATTTTCTATTCTTATTATTTTATTTTATATAAAAATAGTTTAAAAGTAAAGCTATTAAAAAATGGCACACCTGATCCTGAATCGCTCAACTGGTTGTTCATGTACAGTAGATACGCAATCAAGTCTAGTTTTTGAGAAAAATATTCATTCGTATCCAGTGGTGGTGTATAATTGGTATGTCCGATCAACTACCCAAAAAAAGAACATTCCAAGCATATCTATTACAAAGTTTCCAGTTGATTCAGAGAAGATATTTTCCTCAGAATTCACCATTTGACCTAGTTTGTTTTTGGAGTGAAATTAAGCAAATTGTTGCTTGTTAATATGTTTTAGGAGAGGACATATATAATAACCACAAAGAAAATCTTTGACTCTTTAAAGATATTATCTGGCACTAACGTATGCCATCCTGGATAAAAGGCGAGATCGATGGACACAAAGGGCCAAGACATTAAGTTATGAAACGAAAAAATGATAGAGAATGACGAGAATTGACAATTCAGAGACTCTGGCAACAATGGGTACACAAGACACAGGACGGAGACAAACATTGGGTACACAAGACACAGGACGGAGACAAACATTGGGTACACAAGACACAGGACGGAGACAAACATTGGGTACACAAGACACAGGACGGAGACAAACATTGGGTACACAAGACACAGGACGGAGACAAACAAAACTACACACAAAAAACACAATACAGAAAACTAAAATATATTATTTCACATAAAATGCCTTGAAACATGTTATAAAAATATTTATCATGTCGTATACTGTTTCAGACACTTCCAACTTAAAGTAAAAAATATATTTGAAGTATTTTACCATCAATTTTCTATTTATAATAACAATGGACATGTTAGTTGGTGTGTGGGATGACCGAATACGTTTTTGGAAATACATAACCCATGGACGACTCGGGCCAGGTATCGTAATTTTAGATAACATTCTTTGAATAGAGTTTTTACACTGAGTGTAAAATAATACAACCCCATCAAGTCGACAAGGCCTTCTTCCTACATCAGATCTATTGAAAGTGATTATTGTCAAGGAAAAGTCGTTGGGAAGTAGCAGGATTTGCTTGAAAGGTGCAAGAAGGAATTCAGAAAACAGCATTAAAATGAACTTAAAATATAAATTAACAATTTTGGCCATTTTGGGCTGTTATCTTGGAAAAGCAATTACTTTGAACAGAATTTTCTCCGAGGAATGCAATGAAAAACACATACAAATCGGACTTAAAACTACGTTATTTATCATGTTGGGGATTGGTTCCTTTTGGCTCACTTTGGCCCTTTTGATATCGGAAATGATAAAAGATATTCCAAATCTATTTAATAACACAAAATATCAAAAGGAATCTAAGATAAGTCCTTACCAAAATCAGACTTAAAATACAAATACACATTACTTATTAAAGAAAAGATTAACATGTTGTTGACAAG
Organism: Gigantidas platifrons; assembly: GCA_002080005.1. Lineage (NCBI taxonomy): Eukaryota > Metazoa > Mollusca > Bivalvia > Mytilida > Modiolidae > Gigantidas > Gigantidas platifrons. Next base: position 16,595 of record MJUT01057460.1, read on the forward strand.
TCCAGGAAGACTCAACTTAGTTGGTCTAGTGTGTGTGGTCACTGGTACACTCAATAACCTCAACATGTCATTTCTTAAGCATATTTTATTTTTGAAAATTGTAATAGTAACTAAGTAATAACAGAATTACCAGTATAATTTATATCATATTTGTAAATATAGATAAATTTCACAATCAGAGTGAAATTACTTATACCGTAAATTTTCTATTCTTGGGATAACATGTAATATTATTTTCTTAAAACAAGAACTAGTGGAGAAGTTACTGCCCACCTTTCTAGAGAACATGAGTTCACCTTTCTAGAGAACATGAATTCACCTTTTTAGAGCATATGAGTTCACCTTTTTAGAGCACATGAGTTCACCTTTTTAGAGAACATGAGTTCACCTTTTTAGAGAACATGAGTTCACCTTTTTAGAGCACATGAGTTCACCTTTTTAGAGAACATGAGTTCACCTTTTTAGAGAACATGAGTTCACCTTTTTAGAGAACATGAGTTCACCTTTTAGGGCACATGAGTTCACCTTTTTAGAGAACATGAGTTCACCTTTTAGGGCACATGAGTTCACCTTTTTAGAGAACATGAGTTCACCTTTCTAGAGCACATGAGTTCACCTTTTTCTGTGGTGTTTATGTTGCTCTATATTACGTGTTCTGTAGTGTTGTGAGGACCATTATTTGCTCTTGCTCTTTTGACCATTCTTCTTCCCCCTTCTATTTACAGCCATATCTTACGTTTCAAGACTGATAACATTTTTATCTGCACGTTCTCAAGTTTATTCATATGGATGTGACCGAGTGGTCTATGGGGGCTTGCCATAAGACTAAGAGGTTGACGCTGCTCGACAATCTGTTTTAATACTAAGTATTTATTCCATTTTATACGTTAGCTCTTGTTTTTGATTATATGTGTTCTTTTTATATTAATTTTAATGTGTACATTTCAGGTCTCAACAGATACACATAAGACATTGTTTAATATTGATGCATTTTCTGTTCATACTTTATGTCAAATCATATGTAACAAATATTTAATCACACAAAACTAGACACTATACCAATATTAATTCCATAATGTAAATGATAGGCAAAAATAAAATATCAACGGGTAATATAAAAAAGGAAGGCTTCTAAATTCAATTCCAAATGGCAAATGTTAACAAATCGGACTATTTTTCATGGACGGGTTTCACTTAAATATTGCGATACTTATGGATGCAGGAATACCTAATGATTTCTCCGTCTATGATTTATTGGATAACAGAAAACTATACATCGGTACAAGCCACTTTTGTCACACGGCTGATGATGTCAGACTGCCATTACTTTGGTACATACCAATTTCAAATAAAGTTACAAGTAAGACAACAAATATGTATATATATCAGTAATAAAATATAATAATTTCATTTGATTTGAATATTTCAATCTGATTGGCTAATCCGTCTGGAGAAAATTTTGGTTATACTGTATAACCTGGGTTGGTATTGCGACGTCACCAACGTTTTCATCCGCCAACGACAAATTCAAATTATAGTCACATGAAATAATCGTAATTAAAATCGAGAAATCATTAAATTTTGTTGTGAAAATTAAATTATAAGGAATTTTTGAAATTGTTGAACAGGTAATACTTGCATAACCTGGTTTGGTTCAGCTTACGCTTTTCGTAAACCGCTTCGCGTTTATTAAGCGTAAACTGACCCAACCCAGGTTATATCGTATAACCTGTTCAACAATTTCAAATATTCCTTAAATACATTTGTATGACAATTATATTCCACGACACGAAGTTACAGAGGGTACAGTGTAGTCTATGTATGATGTAATATATCAACTGATTCGTGTGACAAAAGTTTTATGTTAAATTTAGACTGCAAAATAATAGTATAAATATAGTCTAAAGTGCATGCCAATCATGCTTTTTAATTGGTATACTCTTGATAACATTAACTGTACTTTTGTCGTTAAATATTGTATTTATCCTCAACTGTTAAAGGTAACGTTCACGGTTTCTATGGTTACAAAACTGAGAATCACCATATAGTTCTTAGATTGAGGGTAATTGTCGAACAAAACAAATTCTGCACAAAAAAGAGATGAAACAATGTACTGTGAATTCATTTTTATTCGTGGTATACCAATTATCATGGTTTTCATGGGTGCCAGCAAACCACGAATTTAAATGTTCAACGAAAAATGACCATTTGAATTCCGTTTGGCGAGGTTTTGACAACACAAACGTTTGTAGCCATGTAGGTAATTCAACATTGTTACATGATGTAATTGTAATGCATGTTTTGTGAATCTAAAATAAATGTACCAGTGTGTCATTTTGTGTTTGATAAACATGTAAACTCTTGGAATAAATTGTTTATTGTTGTGACATTTATGAAAACATTTTGCGGTAATAAGTTAATAACTTCCGGTATTTTTGTATTGTTGAATGAAGTGTTGATATAAATAAACACAAAACATTTTTGGTAAAATTTCAATCGATTATTGTCGCCTTTAATTGCTGTGTAAACATTTTGATTGACAATCATAAAGTTTATTGGTGATAATAATCGGATTAACGGTCGGTATACTGGTAGCATACACGCGCGGAGGTCAGGATATTAATTTGTTGACACGTGATGTTTAACTGATGTGACATAAAATTCGCACCTCTTTTCTTTACCATTGAATGCAACTTTTTTTTATATGTATCATTTGTGGCATGTCATGTTCCTGTAGAGTACAAATAATTATAATTTAAGTTTTGACTTCTAGTGTGAAGTTTAGAAAAAAAACATACCCTTTTGTGAAATATTAATTAAGAAACAAATGTAAATGGTACTGTCAAAATTATGCAATCCAAGGATTTATATAGTATATAAATATATAAATCCTTGTGCAATCAAAATAATTGTAGCAAGCTGATAATGTACAACAATGATCCATATTTGTTTGGCGTACTTGTAAATTTACTGAAAATGAATACTTTACCGTAGAATCGCGACACGCAAAATCTACGAATTTGAAGTGAAAATCCACGAATTTAAGTATTTCAAAACCTTTTTTTTTTCTTTTAATTTTTTGTAATCGGCAATCCACGAATTTAAGAATTAATGCAAATAATACATCTGATTCTTTAAATAAAGAAAATAGTTTGTCAAAGTTTTACGTTTCTGTTGTGACTCTCGGTATCTTTAAGTCTATGTCACAGCAATTTCTTATTCAATCTCCAATTACACAGTGTATATTCATAACGACTCCTTTCCGATTAAATCGGCGTTCTTGCCTCCTTTCCGAATCAGGAAACACAACCTTTCCGAGCTATGTTCAGACAACAGTCATTTCAAACTGATTGATATGAAGACAAAAGGTATGTAAGACTTTTCTGAGCAGTTCACGGAACATTTCAATCATCATAGTAACTCAAAATAGCTTGAAAAGGGTTAGTTGACCTATCTTCTTGACGAAATCTGTGACACTGTAAACGGTGAGGTGAGTGTGTCGTACATAAATCACTTTAATGTTCAAAATATGAGACAGACAATTAAATAACCACACTTATTTTGCAATCTGGTACCGTCCTTGTTATACATTCGTATTTTGTCGATTCAATTTTTCAGTAAATTTCCGAAACAATTGTGATTTACAAAAATCAAAGAAACGCCTCTTTTCCGATCAGTCGAATATAACATATATTCTGGAAACGATTCCTTTGAGAGTGTCAAGAAACGATTCCTTTCAGAAGGTAAATCGATGATGTTTGAACAATATTATCATGATTGTGAAAATATGTAAAAGAACGTGACAAAGTCAAGAAAAAAAAGTCACACAAATAACACAGAACAATTAAAGACAGACCCACAAAGAAAACTAAAATATTAATATGAAAATGAGAGCATCGGACGTGCCCAATAACATGTCTAAAAATGCTAAAAGTAGTATAGAAGGAGCTTTTGAAAGATTAGATGAAGTACCGATTGCATAACCACGTGGTAACCCTAACTCTACCCTTAACCATAACCATAACCCTAACCCTAACCCATAACCATCATACTCTAACCCTAACCCTAACCCTAGCTCTAACCTTATGTAAAAAAGTATTTATAATTAAGTCTTACTCTAGGTAAAAAAATAATTTATAATTAGATATGCGATAAAATTCTTATCGATCAAAGTAAATAAAAACTACTGGAGCAAATCTGTTATCGGATGTTTACCCGACAATCAAATGTAAACAAAGTCAAGATTGTTTTGTAATATATTAAATTCAATACGGTAAATATAAAGCGATCGATATATTATACCCTCTATCTATAATGGACAAAACAATTCAACTGTTCAAACAAATATATACTTATTGTAAATAAGTAAACAAATGGGCCACTTCTTTTGTTTCAATAGGGATGTTCGCCGTGATGTCACAGGCTTGAGAATTTACCTGTGTGGTTGGCAGGAAATCAAAAATTTCTATTGTCTTTCAATGAAGGCTCAACTTTAAATTGTCATTATTATTTTATTATTTACGATAATTTAATAATTCTTTCAGAAATGAAAATTATATAGCAATAATTAATTCACATCGAAGGTTTGATAAAAATATTCAGAATAAAAAGATTGGAAATTCGATCTTGTTTTATTTAGTTTTAAAGCGTAAAAATGCATTATTTCATATTAGAATTATGAATTTATCATATCAAAATTAAAAAATGTAAACTGACAGAAAAAATACGAATTTTCTTAAGTCTCTAAAACAATTAACAGAACAAACATTGGTTTGGAAATAAAAAAGTTATAAAAGTTTAAAAATTGCTTACTTTCATGTCAATTACTTTATTGTTTTACTGCCAACCAATTATTTGTTTAATGACATGCAAATTAGTGAATATGACATCACTAATGAGATTGGCGAACATTCCTATAGTACTGTATCTTATACATAATAGGTTTATTAGACTAATGCGATAAAATTCTTATCCGTTTAATCAAAGTAAATAAAGCCCACCTGAGCTAATATGTTTGTTATCTATAAATACGATTGATAGTAAAAAATAAAACACATACCCGATGTATTCATAGTTAGTCAACAAAACTAAAAAGTACTTGTCCCATGACAGTGAAGTTTGATTTGAACAGCGAAAAGAAAACAACCTCTTAATTATTATGTATAATGGATCAAGACAAACCTGTTCAAACTTTATTCGGTTTGTATATTCGATGAGAGATAACTCAATGTGTATGTTCAAAGGGAGGTAATTATACGTATGGCTAAACGTATTCAAAGGGAAGTAACTCTGAACGTGCGTTGAAAACGTAGCGAGTGTGAGTCATGAAAAATGCTATACGCGCGATCGTTGTTCGTTTATTTTGTATGATAATTGGTACAATTTTCTAGAATGGGAGATAACTCAATGTGTATGTTGAAAGGGAAGTATGGTTAAAGGTACCATTCATTCGCCGCTGGCAATATTTTATCCAGGTAGGTATGGGGAATATTGAGTAGGGCGTCAACAATAACGAAAATTATAATCCATTTTTTTTTTATTTCATTGGTAAATGTCTTTCAATTCGGCCTCGATCGTCTTTGGATATCGAGCGGAGAATTCATTCACGATATCTTCCAGAGTAAAGTTCCTATATCTATATTATTGTTGCATCAGAAACATTTGATTCCACACCTTCAAGGACTGAATGATGACTCCAAATACTGACCTCAAATTAGAAGGCATGCATTTATTTAAGTTCTAAAAATTTAATCAAAAGGATCAACTGAATAGTTTTGTTATTGGGGAATACCCCTAACATTCTATTATAAAAGAATGATGTCGCCTCGTGTTGCTAACTAAATTGGTTTAAAAAAATATATATACAACATTTCAATGCTTAAATGGAACCATTATTTGAGATTTTATTGAGGTACGAACGCTTTCAAAGGACAGTTACCCATCAAAGTTCTTTTGAGAAAGTCGAATCGTTACTTAAGTACTCTCACTTTTAGGTATCCAGATTATAATGTACTATTTCGAATGACTGTGGTGCATGCTATTCGATTGAGCTTTAATACACCAAATATTTGGCAAAACTCATACGGATCCATAAATTAGAGTTACTAGTCATGGACACAATAATCCTGGACTTTTCTACTTTTCTCCGAAGTAAGCTATTCATTGTAGAGGTCGATAATCAGCCACTGAAACCGCTTTTAGCAACCAACGGAAGAGCGCAATTAACGGAATGTTGATTACTACTTTACAACAATATAATTCTAGATGCAATACAAACCTGCAAGAGAAATAACAGAATACAGAAATGTATGAATTGCCTCTTGATGCATGGGTTCCTTTAGTGAATGTTCTGATCGATATTGTTTTCATCATTGATGCCTGCTTAATCCCGCCACATTTGCGTACCTGTCTCAAACCAGGACCTGGATTTTCAAAGTCATATGTCGTTGTCTTTTTTGTGTTCGTTGAGAGAGAATTGTTTTTTGTTTTTTTTTCTGCTTTTCTTTTTTTATTTTTTGTTGACATTGTTGACCATCACTTTTTAAGAACTTTTTCATAAGAGATGGTTATAAATGTATGTTAACTAAATATGAGCTGTAAGTGAGACCGTTAAGGTTACATTGTACCAAAATACAGCAGTTGCAGAAAAAGCACCGAAAACAGTTACACTCCCACACCCGTACGTTAACCCAACCCATATTGCATAGGCGTAGCACCTAAAAAAAGGTGGTACGGCCAATTTTTTTTCGGAGGGGGTTATCTCCCGTATTTTTTTTTTAGGTATATGCCCACAGATAAATGCTTGTGCATTTTCAGCCAAATTAAGAATAACGGTGTACCTGGTCCATGCAACCAGGAAAAAATGAACACCTGAATGAAATAGTGTTGTAATTAAATATCATATCCTTGATGTACAACACTGAAAAATATTATTATTATAAATTTTATATCCTAATTTTTTATAACCTGACGAAGTGCACGCCATGGCGTGACAACGTATATGCAGCTACGCCTCTGCGATTTCTTGATAATACCAGAGGCAACTCGTCTGTAACAATTTTGTAACATTTTATTGAACAGACATTAAATATTTATTACAACGACATTAACAAAGAATATCCTTTCTTTCATCTCAAAATAATTTTTTTCTGTCGAAATTGTGGTACGGTTTGCCGTACCAGCCAGAAAAAGTGGTACGGTCGGAACCGTACCAACCGTACCGGGTGCTACGGCAGTGCCATATTGTCATACTGAAATGCGGCGTTCCTATACCGTCCTCTCGTAGCAACCAAACGCGATAATCTATTGAAAGACCCATTCGATGGATATTTTATTTGTCCGAAATCAAAATGACTGTGCTCTTTTTCCCTTCATAGCTTAAAGTTTATAAAGATTATGCATCATATGACTTTAAGCAAATTGCAAGAAGACCTTAAAGATACCAAAAAGGGGTAATCAGAAACCGTAAATCGAAGAAAGACAGACAATGCATTTACCAAGAGTAAAGGACAAACAATGACCTACAAAGCATTACAGAAAAAAAACCAAAGATCAATAACACGAACCTCACTAAAAACTGGGTATTACCTCAAGTGCTCCGAAATGGTTTGCAGTTCCTGCTCCACGTGTCTCATCCGTCGTGTTGCTCTTATTAGATACCCGGTGATAAGTCATTAATGAGGAAAGGACCAGACTATGATTACGACAAACGGATTATATCTGTAATCATTTGTGACACAAATATTGCTTAACTGTTTACCAGATCATTGTTGCGACCGTAAAACTTCCGAAGTGATGACTTCCTTGTTAGATGCAGCGCAACCATCTATTAAGGAAATCATAATAGGAGCCATAAGCTCTGGAATATCAGATCAACTGAGAAATATATACTTTATATCCAGATGTTGCTTGAATGTTTCTGCATATAAATGGAAAGTTTACAACGGGAAATTGAAACCATGTCTTTTGTCGTAAAGTTTGGTTCTGAATAGCTCCATATAATGACCTTAGTCAATCTGTGCTCAGCAATGATAGCCATCTTAGATAACTATTGGAACACACAAATCATTTTATGTACAATTTGTTGCCAAACGTTTTAATGATTTCTACAAAGATTTTTAAAAGCTTATAGATTCCAATGTTAAACTACGTTTCCCGGTGGTGGTAATCTTGTAATTATAAATACAATGTAGTAAATATATATATATATAAATGATAATGGAACATCCAATGATTACACATTTCTATTTTAAAATTGACAGCCATAGTTGATGAACGACAGGACTGGGGACATAGTTCTGATAGAAGAGCATTCCAAGTTTTGCTTTATGTAAAATGGCTGAGCAGAAGATTTTCAACCATGCCTCCTATTTAAATGATTACTCATTGCAATAAAATATATATAGAAATCATGGCTATATAGAAGTCATGCCTATATTCCTCGTTCATGATTTATCACAGGGTTTGTAACTAGATTAACACGACGGGTATCACTAAGTGGAGCAGGAACTACCTACCCTTCCAGTTTTTAATGGCGTTCGTGTTACTCGCTCTTTAGTTTCATATGTATGTTTTGTAGATCGTTGTTTGTTCTTTTGTACTTTTTCTTTTGGCCATTGTGTTGTTTGTTCTTCGAGAAACGGATTCTGCTTACCCCTTTGGTATCTTCAAACTCTTCTAAAGGAAAATGTTTTTGGTGGACGTTGGAGCTATCGGGCAGTTTTTAAAGATGATCACCCAATGACTGTAATAACTCTTCTATACCAGTTTGCTAACAATTGGCCCGGTGGTTTCTGATTAGTAGGAAGCAGATATTTCCTTTAGTAACGGAGGACATATTTGAAGGTTGGGAGACTCGTTGAACACAATTTTTGAAGAGGACCATCCAAGGACCACCTCAGCGAAGTTTTGTTAAGAGTGGCCCTGTGGCCTTAGAGAAGTAAAAAGAATGAAAAGTATGAAGGACTGATGACAAACGACTGGAAACAGACGACGGACACCACATGACGGAAATAACTCACATGGCCCTTTTATTCAGGTAAGCTAAAATGCTTTATTCATTTTCACGTATGGTGCTATGTTCAAAGCTTGCGTCCCGCGATAGCGGCCAGCATGGATTTCCGACCCACATTAAAATGAAGACCATTAATGTATAGTATTCCTTTCAATCATGTGTATACCTTCTGGGAACGAATTTTTATTCATTTACTGTATGTCTAAGCTATGCTGGCGACTACCTTAGTTTTTCATTCGGTACCAAAAATAATATGTTAACACCATTCCTGTAATATCACAATCCAAATCCTTCCAGCGTTTTTTTTTTTTTTTTT
>MJUT01057460.1:27680-40727 GCA_002080005.1 Gigantidas platifrons
AGTAGCTAAAACAACACTTTAAACCATGTGAGATGAACCGATAACTACGACGACACTGACATACGAACATACGACGGACGTTAAGTGATGACATTAGCTGAAACAACACCTTAAGTCATGTGAGGTGAACGGTTAACTACGACGATACTGACTTACGAACATACGACCGACGTTAAGTGATGACATTAGCTGAAACAACACTTTAAACCATGTGAGATGAACCGATAACTACGACGACACTGACATACGAACATACGACCGACGTTAAGTGATGACATTAGCTGAAACAACACTTTAAGTCATGTGAGGTGAACGGTTAACTACGACGATACTGACTTACGAACATACGACGGACGTTAAGCGATTACAAATTTATACTGTGGATTTTACGAGGTAGACAAACATGGATGAGCTATAACACAATGTGTATCGAACTATTTTAAGCATAGAAATATGAAATCACATATCAATATTTTTACCAATTATACAGATGTTGTAGCACGTAAAACTGTAAATGGTGAACAATATATGTCAAAAAAAGTTCTTTTTCATAATCTTTGTTTTTGGTTTCTGTTTTTCCTGACAAGTTTTATTTTATATGATGTGAATATTGTCTATTGATGATAGATGACAAGATTATATTTTCTACTTTGTTATTTGGTATTTGACACTAAGTTTAAATTCTTCATCAGACTTTACAGAGTGTAAACAATGTCCACTGAATAATATGATTTAAAAGTTTGTAAACAATTGATCCATCACTCCACACAACATTCATAGTAAACAATTAATTATTACTATGTATTTCTAGTAAATAAATACCAACTAAAATTAATGTTAATATCTTACTACTTCTATCTACCAATAATCACACACTAATATATATATATCATATATATAATGGTTTTGTTCTTATAATACACAAATCCATCATTTACAACTGTAAACTAATACAGATTCACCACTCCTACTTATAATGATGAGTTTTGTAAAGGCTTTGTTAAAGGTTAAACCCAATGGTCCGTCAATACCATCACGTTTACTCAGTACTATATCACGGAATGTACCATCTGGTGACAACCTGTGTATGTTGTTGGATAGTAATCCACTGATGTATATATAACCTTGTTGATCGACAGCAAGCCCGTCACCACCTAATATGTCGTATCTATATATAACTTGGCCGTCTAAACTGATACAACACAACCTCTCAGGCTGTCTTAACAACATCTGATCATTCCTCTCATTATAGAATAAACCATTAATATAACCACCATCAGTTTGTACTTCTCTCACACGAGATCCATTAATATCTAAAATAATAACTTTGTTATTTCCACCAAGGTAAATTTGATCCTTTACAGCAGTGACACCGTAACACTCTTCTCCTATCTTTACCTTCTTGTCCTTTGTATTGTTGGTGGTGTTGATAAATTGTATGTAGGCCACTCTTGGAAGAGTAACTACAGCTTTATCTGTACATGGTACTACAGTGATACCATATGGTGGAGAGGAAAATGATATTTCGTCTTCATAGGTTTTGTAATCTTTGTAGATATATACCTTTGGCCATTTTGAATGATCATTACAGATAAGTAATTTGTTGTCAGAAGTGACGGCCATGTCTGCTAAGCCATATGCCTCGCGGTGTTTTAGGTTTACTTGACCATCTTTTCTGAATTTTTTCAGTGTTTTGGTCCTGTCTTGCTGTACTTGTTGTTGTTGTATTTTCATTGATTTGTATTGAATATGACACGGCCGGGTAATTTCTGATATGGATCCGATTGTTTCAATTTGGAAATTGTTATTTTCTTCAAACTTCATGTCAATGTCCTTAATAGTAGACATAATCTCTTGGATAGTGGTGTCCGTCTTCTGGATGTTTGTTATTTGCTTACGTAAAACCACAAACAGCTGATTAGTTGATGAATGATTTTTATGGAATTCTAGTTCTTGTTTTTCATCTTTCAAATATGAAACCAAACGTGACAATTCATCTTTCTCTTTCTTTATTTTCATCTCATTTTCCTCTTTGATAGATGTAAGTTTAGTGATTAACTTTTGTTCAAGTTCATCTATGTGTTTTAATAACTTGGCCTTCATGACACTAATTTGTTGGATCATTGACGTCTCGCTCTGTTGAAGTACTTTTCTATTGTCTTCTCTGTTCGATACTAGTGTTTCCAATGTTTCAGTCATATGATCAAATTCTTTTAGCGTATCAGAAAGTAAAGACGAATATATGATATCTTTAGATGCAAATTCTAGAGGTAAAACATTTTCACAAGTCCTATGACTCTCCGGAAGACAAACTCTACAACATACAGCATCATGTTGACAACAAAAATAATCAATCTGGACGTTAGGGTGTATGTCACAGTTTATTTTAGAAGAGGTTGGCATTCTTGATCCCATGCACGACAAATCAATTACATGGTGAGACTTGAATGCTTTAAACCTGAGATGCGATCCTGCACAATCTCCACACAATTTATCCTCGCAGTCGGAACAATATTTTACGGCCGTGGAATTATTGCCTTCCTTTATGCATGGATCACAGATATTGGCATTTCCCATGATGTATCTGCATGATAAAAAAAGAATTCTGAAATGTTAGTTAACTGTGTGATAACACAAGCTTGTATCGTTCACTTGGTCCTAATTTTTAAGCTACTAGTATCGCTTAAGCATATGTTAAAATTGTATCCCCAGGACTAGGACAAAATAGTCCGTAACTACCTTGAAACTTTACTTTTCAATGATGTATTTGCATTCCTGGTTGTGTTGATGATTAGTTTTATGTTCACCATTACATCTTTGTAATGCAGTCTATTTTAAACTTTATAAAACAAGATCAAGGTCTTGGACACTCCGGTGGACTTTTATATCTATGTAAGCCTGAATCTGCATAGCGCAATTATATTCAATATATCACGATTGCATCTGGATATGATTTAGCTGGGACTATTATACTGTCAGTATAATAGTCCCAGGATTTAGCTAATATATGCAAAAAAAAATTTAAGACAACGAAACCTATTCGGTTGCTACTTATATCAAGAAGTTCATAAGAGATATTATTATACTTTACTATAGAAACTAAATGAAAAATAATAACAGTATTTTCTGTACGTGAAAAGAAATAACCCCCTTTTCCCGTTGCAATGTGCACGTAGGAAAAATATCGGTTTGTGTATCTGCGCGTGGGACGAAATAACACCTAAAAATTTGGCGCGTTTTTTCACGTCGATAAAATATCTAACTATTTTGTTCAGTATAATAATACAATTGTCTTTAGATCTACATACGAAAAGAAATTTATTGTTGAAAAAACAAAGTGATAAGTAAATAATAAGGTCAACGTGATCACTGGTGGCGTAACATTGTGTATTAATTGTTTTTTTTTTAAGTATATATACATTATGAATATTCTACATACGTTTGTAGCTATAACATAGAATACGTGTAACAGCTCTTAAAAACGGGCTAGAATTATGAAAAGACACATCAAGGTTTAAGATTCGCTTTATTCTATTAATCGACGAATTATCAGGATCAATACAGGAAATAGGTACAAATGTATAGGATATATATTATCTCTGGATAGATTTTCTCAAGTGTTATCATCTTCAGATTTTAAAGTAAGAGTGACTCTAAGTTAAGAACAATAGAAAATTACCGCCAAAAGACAAGAACCAATAGAAAATAGAGCAAGTGTGCGGTTTAATCAACCATGAATAGAAAACCCTTTGAAGTTAAATATAGAACAAAATCTTAAGAAACCAGTAGAATACGTCGTCTGTCAACAAGTCCAAATAACGTAAATCGTCAGAGAGAACAATTAACCAAATTGGTTTGATACTGCAAGTATTCAACAAATACTATCTTTATTCATATAAAGAATGCAATGAATACAAAAATTAAATAAATCGTACAATATTACAACATATAATACAAAATAGTATGTACAGTAAAAATAACAGGCTATCACATACACCCCCCAGCTGTGGAATGACGTCTCGTCATTGCTGGTTATTTCTGATTTGATGGTGTCCGGAGTATATCCAGTATAGTTTTTCCTGCCTCTCTCTGTAAGTCTTGGAGTAGAAGAGTTCCTGCCAGTGATGTAATAAACTGGGCTTTTTGGTACCATTCGCTGTCGCGTACTGGTGGAGTGGCTGACTTGGCCAGATCATACGCCCCTGATCTCATCCAGTCTGGTGGTTTCCGCTCCCTGGTAGATCGTCTTACCGGCTCAGGCGAAGAAGATGATGTTGAATCGTCAAGAATATCCTCTTGGACTTCATCCTCAGTGTCCTCTGTTCAAGCGCTTCTTCTGCCGACTGATTCTGTCCCATCCACTACTGTGTCTCCAGAGTTATGGGAAAAGGCGTCCCCATCAGAATCGATGTCTTCAGCTGTATCCATGGACTCCTCAAGCTGTGTATCCTCAGGAATGGTTGAATCCCTGTTATCACCAGCTACAGGTTCCACAATTACCAGTTCCAATGGTTCCTCATCAGATGACTCGTCATCCGCATGATTAACTGGACTCTTAGCCTTCGACGGTCTATCCGGTGTTGTGACAGTTGTTGGTCGTTGTTTCCTTGTCCTTGGCATTGGTATCGGTCTGTCTCGCAAATCTCCAATAGGTAAAAGATGATTCCTATGCAAATTTCTCTTTCTTCCTTCGCCATTGTCTCTCTGTACAGTATACACAGGAATGTCTTCATTTGGCTGTCCCAGTACTATGTAAGGTTGGTACTCCCATTTGTCTGCCAGCTTGTGTTTCCCTTCTCCAAAAGCTAGTGTCTTCACAAGTACTCGGTCTCCTTTCTAAATGGTTGCTCCACGTACTCTGGTGTCATAGTCTTTCTTCTGTCTCTGCTGTGATTCCTTGGAGACGTCAGCTGCCACCTCGACTGCATGGTCCAAACGCTTTTTCAAGTTATCAATGTACTTGGATCCACCAGCTTCCTTCCTTAAACCAAACACAACGTCCACTGGTAGTCTTGGGTTGCGACCAAACATCAAGAAAAATGGAGAACATCCTGTTGACTCATGTGGGGTGCAATTGTAAGCATGTACCAACGGTCCTACGTATGCTTTCCAATTCTTCTTGCCATCAGGTTCTAGGGTACCAAGCATGTTCAACAAGGTCCTGTTGAATCGTTCGCACATTCCATTTCCTTGAGGGTGGTAACTAGTTGTACGAGACTTCGTCATTCCAGTCAAACTACACAGCTCCTTGATCAACTTGGACTCGAACTGAGCTCCCTGGTCGGAGTGAATCCGGTCTGAAATCCCATAGTGGATGATGAAATTGGAGTAGAATGCTTCTGCTGTTGTTCTTGCCGTCTGATTTCGGGTTGGAATCGCCTGTGCAAATCTGGTGAAGTGGTCGCAGATTACAAGTACGCTGTGTTGTCCTCCCTTGGATGGCTCTATGGAAAGGTAGTCCATACACACTAGCTGTAAAGGTGCTGTTGTCTCAATGCTGACTAGTGGAGCTCTCTGGTTGGGCAACGTTCCTTCGAATACAGCGACCGCAGCTGGTAATCCAATCTGTGACATCCTTCGTCATTCCAGGCCAGTAGAATCTGTCTCTCAGTAACGACAAGGTGCGATCCTTCCCCGGATGACCCATGTCATCATGCAAAGCCTGCAGTACGGTGTTGACATGTGGCTCTGGAAGTACAAGTTGTAGTTTCAGTTGATCATCCATCTGTACTTGACGATACAGCACTCCATCTACTATCTTCAAGTGATGAAACTGTCGTCTCAGTATACCATCACCCTTCGTTGGTTTATGTCGAGTTGAGACCATGGTGTACCAATGTTTCAGTGTGTCATCCTGTTGCTGAGCTCTTACCCAATCAATGGTGTCAGTTGTTGGTGTACCAGCAAGTAAATCATCATCGTCATCCTTAACCAAGTCTGGTGTAACTGCAAGACACTCTGCAAACGGTGTTGAATAAGTAGACTGGCATATAGCTCGAACAGAGTCGCTGGTAATTGGTAGTCGGCTCAAACCATCAGCATCTCCATTGGACTTCCCTGGACGGTACTGGATGTTGAAGTCGTAAGCAGCTAAAGCGGCTAACCATCGGTGTCCTGTCGCATCTAGCTTCGCTGTGGTGAGAACGTATGTCATAGGGTTATTATCGGTAAGTACTGTGAAGTTGGTGCCATACAGGTAATCCTTCAGTTTGTCCGTCACTGCCCACTTCAAAGCTAGAAATTCTAACTTATGAGGTGGGTAGTTCTTCTCCGACTTGTTGAGACCTCGGCTGGCATAGCATATAACCCTTTTCTGTCCGTGTTGTTCCTGGTACAAGACTGCTCCTAAACCAAATCCTGAAGCATCTGTATGCAACTCATACGGTAGAGTGCTATCTGCATAGGCAAGGATCGGTGCTGATGTAAGGTGCTGATTCAAGGTGTTGAAAACTCTATCTTGTTCATCTCCCCAGTGCCATTCACGCTTCTGTGTACTCTTCTTTCCTCTGGTCTTCTTCTTGCCGGTTGGTATAGGCATACTGTATGTTAGAGGTCGGCTGATCTTGCTGAAATTCTCGATGAAGCGTCGATAATACCCTACAAATCCAAGAAACCGTCGTACATCCTCAGGTGACGTAGGCTTTGGCCATGTGGTGACTTTCTCAGTCTTCGCAGGATCTATCTCTACTCCATGTTCAGATACGATGTGTCCAACAAATTTCACCTTCCTCTTAAAGAACGAGCACTTCTTGGGAGCCAGCTTAAGGTGGGCCTGTCTTATCCTTTCCATAACAAGTCGTAGATTCTCGAGATGCTCCTCATAGGTTTTACCAAACACTATAATATCATCGATGAAGACACAGCATATCTTGAGGTGGTAATCAGCTAAGCAGTTCTCCATCAATCGTTGGTAGGTTGCAGGGGCGTTGGTTAAACCAAACGGCATCCGGTTATACTCGTAAAAGCCTAAAGGTCCTACCGTAAATGCAGTCCGTTCCTTATGTGGCTCGAAGATTTCCACCTGGTGGTATCCCGACTTCATGTCGATGACAGAAAAAAATTTGCTCCCTCCAAGACAATCCAGTAGCTCTTCTATTCTGGGTAGGCTATAACTATCCTTCTTGGTGTTGTTATTCAGCATTCTGTAGTCAACGCACAGTCTGAGGCTGTTGTCCTTCTTCCTAACCAATACCACGTTGGATGCATTCATTAACTGTTTCAGGTGTGTCCTTACTTCATCATATGCTGTTGTTGGTATACGCCTATACTGCTGTTTGAATGGTTTCTCCTCATTCAGATCAATACGGTGCTTTACAAGGTCGGTACGGCCTACATCATCATCAGCTGTAGAGAAGATGTCTAAGTACGACTTGATGAGCTGTCGTCCCTCTTCGAAATGTTCCTCCGACAGATCACTCTTGGTAAATTCCATCTCGTCAATGATGTTCGATGCCTGTTCCTCAGATGGTTGCTGGTGGTTAGGTTGGTATGAGACGGGCTGAAGCTCACAGATGACTGCTTTGGGTTGAATGTTGATCGTTCGGGTGGTGATGTTAGAAATACTTACCTTAATAGGTCCATTCTGTTTATGGTGGTAATCAATGAGTGTTGGCTCTACATCATAATCCTTGAAGTCTCTGGCTAATGGTGAAGTATGAAGCATGGCTGGTGTATTCCGATATGGTAATTCCTTGTCCAGGTATCCGGTCATAGTGATGTAACTATTCGGTGGTACAATGATATTGCTGGTCTCTCCACTACGTATAATACCAAGACGGTTACTGTTCTTCTGTAATTCCTTCTCTTGGAGAGTTAAACATCTTAAAGTAAAATACCAAGGTGTAGTAAGCCTACAAACCTGTAAAAATCTTTCACCATAATCTTCCTTAACCATAGATAAAATGTCAATCAAAATGTTGGTTCCTAATAAGAGTGGTACCTCGAGGTTATACCTGCTATCTGATGTCACCAATAATATACAAGGGTGTTTCCTCAAGTCTCCAGGTACTGTCAATTCCACTTCAATATAATCCAGGTAGGGTAACTGTTGGCCATCTGCACATTCTATGTCCAAAAGTGTATCCAAATTCTGCAGTGGTGATGTTGTCATCAAGTGTTCTTGAAAGAAGGTATTGCTTACAGTTGATACGGTTGAGCCAGTGTCCAAAAGTGCTGTCGTCAAATTATCATTGATGTTAACCTGTGCCTCTGTTGGTTTACCAAATAATCCTGCTGGTGTCTTAACTCTGTTACTTCTGGGAACTTGTGATCTTGCTGAGCCTATGGGTGTTCCCTCTGCATAGGCTGCCGTCCGTTTAAATCTCCACTGTAGTGGTCTAGCCTCACCCTGCAGTCTGCCTTCATGTGACCATATTGCTTACATCTCCAGCACTGTACATCTCTGGTATGTCTAGGTGGTCTGCTAGTGTTGATTGATGGGGGCTGTGGTGGTGGTGGTTGACCTCGACCTCTTCCTCTTCCTCTGTGTGGTTGCTGTTGTTACCACTGTTGTTGTTGCTGCCATTGTTTTTGCCCTTGCGGTGGTTGTTGTTGCTGTTGACGCTGCCATGGTGGTTGTTGTTGATGCTGCCATGGTGGTTGTTGTCTAGTTTCGTATGTATCCATCCTGTTCACCAACTGATGGATCATCCCTTTCAGATCTTCTATATCTGTCTGCTTATTTACCTTTGCAGCCGCCTTGCTGGTCTGTGGTCTGGATTGGCTGCTGTGGACTCACGTTGGATGTGGTCATTCTCTATCTGCCTCAAAGCAACTCGCAAACCATCAAAGTCCCCTATGGAGTCATATTTGTAGCCGGAAATATCCTTTAAAGATGTCCGCAGTCCTGTCCACAACATGGAGTGCAGCATTCCATCAACCTCTGATCGCTGTACAATTCCTCTCTCTATGGCCTTACTCAGGGTACTCTCCAACCTACAGCTCCAAGCTGAGACGCTCTCATCCTCCTTCTGCCTTGCCCCATAGAACTCACCAAGCAAATCCTCCTTTTTCTCTACGCTTCCATACACACTATCCAGCTTATGGAGTATCTCTTCAACTGATGCATCCAAGTCTAATCTGATGGCAATATATCCGGCTTCACCTCATAGTGATCTCCTTACTGCGTTCAACATGGCCTCCTTCTCGTACGTCTGTCTCAGAAGAACCTTCACCTCATGCCTCCATATGTCATATGGTACATTACCAGTTTTCACTTCATTGCCCGAAAACCATGGAATCTTTGGTGGGTGGCTCATCATCATCTTTGTTATTCTATCATCTGACTTGGATGGAGTAGATGTAGACCTAGCTGATGGTATAGGTGGTGGTTGCAGATCAATCTTGGTATCTGGCATCACATCCAACTTCCCTTTCTTGGTATCTGGCGTCACATCCAATTTCCCTAAGCATCCAATCTGTTAACTCCTCTGGTGTGTCAGCCTTAGGTTTAACTCCCATCTGCATAAATGTGTCCATCATCTTCTTAATATATGGATCTACATCAGTCGGGGTCTTTGGCTGCTGAGTAACAACTGCATCAGTCTTACCTCCTGATGCCATGGTATATGCTAAATATCAATATAATACCAATATACTAATAAAAATCAAAATATATACACAATATATACTCACCAAACTATATATAATATATATACGTAATCAGCTCACTATCTTCTTCCTACAAAGTGGAATGGGGCGAGATATGCAACACTTTTACGTTCACAATCTCTTGTCAAGTCAGGACATCGGACACATCTGAATATGTATGTCCAGTAATATGTCAAATGTCAAAGCAAGTCAAACTCAAAACTACTCTATCGAAGACAGACTTAAAAAATTAAAGATCAAAGAAAAAAGCTGAAAAATTCTCGGTATAGGATAAGGTAGGTACAAGACAATGGGTAGGTAAGTGCTCAGGGATTAGGTATACCAGGTATGTGTGTTATCACATGCTTGTTAAAGGTAATGATGGTTAAAGGGTCATGTAATCATGCAAGCACGCGTCACTACTACTCGACAATATTAACCGCACTGAAGTTTATATACCTATTTAAACTGTATCAAGTTTAAATTAAAATTAAAGTACAAATTTCACACGTATTAATCAATTCAATGCACTGCCTAAGTATCAACACATCATAACATTTCATACCCTGTATAATGCATAAATAAGCATAACACATACTCTATATGTACACAACACTATATCAGAATTACTAAAAAAAATTACAAACAAGAATGTAAAGTAAATCTCAAAATGTAAACAAAAAAAATATCCTACAAAGCACTGTGTATGTATTCACTATTTGTATGTGTAATCAAGTTGGGCTGGCTAGGACTTATCAAAGTGTGTGAGTGTATGCTTCACCTAATAAAGTACAAGTNTATGTGACAATGTACCTCATAGTACAACAAAAATGTATAAATAACACAATCCTGTCTCACTCAATCACATGTTAATGTCACAATGTAGTATTGTTTACATTTGTTGTGTATGTGTAAACTATTTTCTACATGTACTTCCGGTTGACCTTGACATTGTTTAATGTTGAGGGGGGTCAAGTATCAACAGAGTGATATGTTAACTAAGTTCAGTTCAGTTACCAAATATCTCGAAAAATTCACGCACTATCTCATATTGAACAAGTATGTCTATCTGTGTAAACAGTCAGTTGAAGAGCAGACTCGGAAAAATTCTAATTTTCCGGGCCGTGGAATATTTAAAAATCCAAGGGAGATAATCGTAAATAATTTCCGATAGATGGCGCTTCATAAACCCAAACAATTATACGTACTTTGAAAACTACGTTTTTCTTGTATTAAATCAATAAAAATAATTGAAATATGATTAAAAATCACATTTATATTTATTAATGGTCATGATTTTCAGTCTGGTATAAAATCGGTCTGCGATGAATGTAAAAATAACGTTTTTGTTTCTTAACCTCGGAAAATCGTATTTTTTTTGTCGCGTATGTTTACACTTTTTGCATCTGACAGAATAAAGTTCCAGTGTAGGAAAAAATTTAAAAACTGGTTCCTTGGACAAAATAATATCTATAGTTCATTGTGTTAAAGGGAATTTACATCACTCGTAACAGTTTAAGAAAAACAGTCCATATTCCAGCATCACCCAAACAAAGACAATGGCTCCTCCCATTTTGCTCGTATTCACACATGTAAACAATGGAATACAAAATGTAACGGTAGGCATGTGAGGTATTATACTGCTTTGATGTACAATACAAAGTGTCTAGAAATTCGATACATTTATCCCGTTCTGTCAATCGCATGCAATGGGTTCACAAATATTTCTGTCAGTGTCACGACTCACGGTGAGGGTGGTGATGTTGATTCCATTTTCCACTAGAATATTGTAGTTTTCTGTCAAAATATATAAACATGCTTACCAACGTGTAATAGCTATTTATGTGGCATTTTCAGATTCATTGTTTACATGTGTAAAATCCACTACAACCCGAACTTGTACCTCCCCCCCCCCTTTTCTGAAAGTCAAACTCTCAATGGATGCATGAAGGCAGACCACCAGGCCCTTGCATAAACTGTAAACAAGAAGATTTGAGCACCTCTCACAGAGGCGAGATCAACCACTGTTTTATACTTTTTGTCAAAAATGCATATGCATTCAAAGATGATGTCTATTTTTGTAGAATGTGTGAGGCTCGATTTAGAAAATCACTCGAAATGTCACACAAGCAACATCAACTGACAAGCAAAAGAAAATTCAGAAAATATGATACAGCCATAGATAGAAGCTGTGCATTTGAAACAAATGATTTAAATTTAACAAGCAGCAAACTTTGACAGCTATGGTTATTTGTCATTTGACCTATGTGAATTTACACTACATACTGCAGTTAATGCAGAAAATAATGACTGTAGTAAAAAACATGTATGCTTTTTGCAACATATGAACATGCGTGAAAAAAATGGTGACCATTCGACATCAGTTAATATTGACTTTTTCCAGTCGTGCTTTCAGATTGAGCTAGATCAGAATAACAAGGAAACATGTACATCTAGTCAATATTTTCTCTGTATTGATCACTACAAGAAATTTAAAAATTTCAAACCCCAACTAGAATGTTGCATTTGTGACAAAAGTATATACAGTCAAATATTTGTTGGTATGTTGGATGGCCAAATTGACATGTTAAACATACATTTTGTATATATCAATCAGATATTGCAGATAGAAAAAACACATTTTGCAAAATCTCTGCCTGTCTCTCATGTTACAAAAACTTCAATATATTTTTGAGATCTGAAAAATCTGATTCATCAAATATTGAAAATTTTGCTTTTGGAATATGTGATTGAAAACTTTAAGTCATATCACCCTTTGTTAGTGACATAAGTGTATAGCTTACACTTGAAATACAAAAAGATTGTTAATAACAAATGTATTCGGCTAAATGAGCTTGATGATATTTCATTTTTTTTTTTATAATAATTTGCTAATGATCATAAGGATCTAGAAAGAATAAGGTTAATTTTAAATTCTGATACATTTGTGTATGCAAATTTTCTATGATAATGGCCTCAGCATATTCAATTAGAATTTTGAATTAGAGCCCCAGTCGGTTTTCTCCTATTATTCACATGTTTTATTTTTAATAAAATATTTTAGTTGAAGTTTTTGGGAATTTTATTTTGTAAAAAGTAATTAAATAATTAGTACAGTATGATCTTCTTTTAAAAAAAAAAAAGGTGAAAAACATTACACCCCTCCTTTCTTTTAAGAAACATCTATAAAATAGTAAATATTTGCTAACACGAGTTCTGCTTAAGAGTCATTACGAGTATGCACTATGCATGTGATAATATTTTATATTTTTTTCATTATCATTTTTATTCATTTGTCTTGAATAACATCATTTACATTGAAAAAAGTATCACTTGTATCAAGTACATTAACATCAACATGCTCGTGGTGGGTCGCTAGGGGGCGCTATGCATGATTTGTATGGTGAATCCACCAATAAAACCGGTGGACGTGTTTGAATAGCCTTGTCCATTGTATTT
>MJUT01057460.1:45332-55655 GCA_002080005.1 Gigantidas platifrons
AAAAAAAAAAAAAAAAAATATCATAAAAACCAAAATTTAAATTTGATAAATATCTATTACTGCATTGCATCTTATTAAATAATCGTCTCCTTACCATATAAAGAACTGGCAAGATGGTTACCTACTGACACTCCCACCACACCTGATCAAAGCTTTTATTATGTCACGCTAAGTCGTTATTTAGCCAGGGAGATAATCCAACGTGGACATAATATCAGTGTCTATCGAGTACAGGTCAAACTCCCCTGATCAAAGCTTTTATAAAGTTATGGAGCGCTAGTGGGTTAATTTAAATTGTATTTGATCTAAAATTCGAAACTAGACATGTTACCCAGTCTATGCGATTTTATAAAGTAATTTTTTAAATGTTGCGACACATAAATATAAAAATCTGGATGAAATAATGTAGTACAAATTAAACTTGAAAGCCTAAATAGTTATGATGGACAATCGGATGTATCACAATTAAAAAAAAATACAATAATTTCAGCTTCTTGATTTAAAAAAAAAAATACCATACATTATTCGATTTATATGACAAACGCACTATGAGGCAGAAAAAAAACATGTTCAAAAAGGGGGAGGGGAAATCCAGTTTATGAAAAAAAACAAGTTTTAGCTACTGCTTTGTTAAACATATGGTTGGTCCAAAATCAGAATAATATGTCCGAGTAGAGTGACATGCATACCCGTATAATGTTGCTTCAGTGAGCTAACACTATAAAAACCTAACTACACCGTGTTGCTCTAGTACATATAGGACATCATCATCATCAAACATAAATGTATCGTCTTCTTGCCATAATATGACTTAAAAATTGTTCAATTGGAATTAAATAACTATCATTTGCTCACTCGTTAATTTGACATTATAATTGTAAGTAATAAACTAATGAAATATAATACATGTATGACTACAATAGAGGTTGTCCAGAGATGTGAATATCGTTCATGCTTGCTTACAAGTCATGTTGGGGCCGTCGTGGTCGTGATCGTATGGTAGTTGGATTTAAAACTATCAATGCAATTAGTGCCTATCACCACTGAGTTCGAATCTCTCGCAGGCAAGGTCTACCCGACATAACATTATGTGATAAAGCTTGTCGGTAACTTGTGACAGGGCGTTGGGTTTCTTTAGGGCACCCTGGTTTCTTCCACCAATAAAGCTTACCGCCACGTTATAGCTGAAATATTGTTGAATGTGGCTTTAAACATCATTACCCTAACCTTTACCACGTCATATTTATTTTATTTGAGAGTTTTGTATATATTATGTTAATTTGAATGATTATTAAATTGTCTTTTATATATCCTTTTTTGATCTACAACGTATACATCAACACATCCTTGTTTACTGTAAACAGCTTTGCTATTTTCAACCTGATTTTAGAAGATGAACATCAACCTTAAGTGAAATAAGATTTAAAAAGGTGGATTGATTGATTGATTTATTGATTTTTGGTGTTTAACGCCACTTTCAACAATATTTCAGCTATATCATGGCGACCAGTTTTAGTGGTGGAGGAAGCCGGAGTACCCGGAGAGAACCATCGACCATGGGCAAGCAACTGGTAAACTTTATCACTTGCGGTTGCGAGTCGAGTGCACCCTTTTTTGTAATTTACAAAGCCGGGCGCGAACCCACGCCGTATTGGTGATAGGCTTGTATGAGTTGTTAGATCCAGCGACCTAACTCATTGAGCCACCTGGGCCCCTAAAAAAAGGTGGATGTCCTTACTAATAGTAAAATAAAAAAGAAACATATGACAGTTGTAACACTATGATTTTATATATCTGGAATTGAGGGTAAAATAAATAAGACATCCATTAAAATTACGATAGATACATGATACAATGATACGTACATTAATCCTAGTGTCGTATCTACTAGTTGTCGTATGTGACTTTTATTTGTGTGTTGGTATGAATTTCCTGTGTTGTTTTTGATATTGTAGTACAAATGTAGTTATCTTGTGGGTAGGCCTTATTGTTTTGCCTCTGGACAGGAACTGAAAATAGTTGACAAACTACTGAGTAAAAATATTAACAACTTTATTCTTTGGAAGTCACAGCATATGGGTAAATGATTATATAATATAATTTTGTCAATAATAATAAAAACAGTGGGGTTAAGGGCCTGACCCCTAATAAGGGTGAAACTTATTTATTATCAAAATGAGTTGAAGGACAGGAGGTCGCACTTCAAATTCCTAACAAGAAAGACAGAATAATAAGAGTGGATGTCTAAGAGAAGACGGGTAACACCATTGCAATACCAAGTATAAATCTACGTTACCAGAATTTTAACCATATTTGTGAATGTGTGTATGTGTGAGGTGTGTAATGCTAAACTGGTAACGCATCTGTATACCTTGGTATGCGACCAACTCTTGTGATGGGGAAACACAAGTAAACCATGTTACTTCAGTACCAGGACTCTCAAGCTTTCATCTGTTTAAGAATGGGAGTCCAGATACTCTAGCTCAATAAGTATTCTAAACCTATGTATAGTAGCACCTGGCCTGCTATGTGGTTTAGGGCTTAAGTTGATGCTCTGGCCCGCAAACTCCATAGTTTGTGAGAACACGGCCCACGCACCATATTTGAAATGGGTCAAACTCGGACTGTGTCTGTAATCTAATATAACTAAAATCTCGAATGGGGATGGGGAATAAAAACTAGCTCGAGAGGTGTGAACAGAAAATCCAAAACAAAAGATACAACAAAATATATACACAAAATAAGAATCATGTTTGAAATTCGAGAGACCATGAGTTCTGAGAAAGCAACAAGCTTTGATACCTCAACAGAATGAGGGGGGGGGGGGGGTTAATCCCTTTTGGGATTCCAAGCCAGAGTTGTTTTCTGATATTGCCTGCCTCCGAATCCCTTATCAACCATGCATAGTTCTATTCGGGAAATTGTTTTCAGGTACCCCCGCCTCGAATCGGCGTGAATTACGCCTGCTCCTCAATGTCGTGCCAACCGACGCTGGATTGTTCAAAAGTAGACAAATTTTACTGCATAAATATGTAGATAGAATCATGATCACCTACCTATGACGCCAGATACAGCTC
This sequence comes from Gigantidas platifrons, assembly GCA_002080005.1. NCBI lineage: Eukaryota > Metazoa > Mollusca > Bivalvia > Mytilida > Modiolidae > Gigantidas > Gigantidas platifrons. The sequence continues at coordinate 48,410 of MJUT01057460.1, forward strand.
ATCATTCCCAGGCATCGCTTCAGACCCATTGAATGTCGCCATTTTGCCGTGTTTTGAAAGTATGTCACGTGATTGTTTTTTCCAAGAATTACTCTAGTCTGGTACTCGTGACCCCTCTGATTTTGTTCTTGTTCTTGTTGGAGATTTAAAATTGGATTAGCGCATGAACTTTGCGTATTTATTCCAAACGAGTGAATTGGTCGAAAGCGTCTCCTTAATGGGCGATTGTTAGGTTTTACCTTTAATCTCACGTTTTTGGAGATTTATCTGTTTGGGTGGCACAAAGAGTCAATTAACACCTTTAAGTTGAATTGTTAATTTGTTTATCTCCAACAAAAGACTCTGGTCGGTCACTAATGTCAAATGATAATCCTGGATTAGAAATAGCGTTGCTATCTAAATGTTCTTTGTGTTAGACTTTTAAATTAGCTTGTATTACATACAAAAAGATGGGATAAAAATTAAATATAAGAATGTCACATTAAAGTAAAATACAAGTTAAATTAAGCTTCAAAATATTGATTTGTAAAAGTTTTAAATATCTTTACAAAAAGTTATATTTTAAAAATAAAAATGTTTATTTTCAACAATTAATTTTGGGAGCCAAAATTACTATACGACACTAGACTGAGACATTAAATTGTCAATTATAATCAAGTCATTTTCTTTATTTATAATAACCTGTAAATATACTTACCTGTATGTACATGTATTACAGTGTAGAACAATACATGTAAATATAGCGCTTACGTGATATGCAATAAATTGGTTTTAAACATCAAAAGGAAAATAAACAAAATATCAATAAATATGATATGAGGTAACACTTTCTTTGACTCTTATGGACATACAATTTCTTACTTGTGAGAGTGAATCTTCAAGCGCTTAATACAATCCATGCATTTCCCATACGGAACAAGGTAATTGAAGTTTTGTTTTATATTGCGGATGTAACCGAATGGTCTAGGTCATTTGGCATAAGACTAAGAGGTTGACGCTGCTCGACAATCTGTTTTAATACTAAGTTTTATTACATTTTATATATTGGCTCTAGGCTTTGATTATATGTGTTCTTTTTATATTAATTTTAATGTGTACATTTTACGTCTCAACAGACATACATAAGACATTGTTTAATATTGATGTATTTTCTGTTCATACTTTATGTCAAATCATATGTAACAAATATTTAATCACACAAAACTAGACACTATACCAATATTAATTCCATAATGTAAATGGTAGACAAAAATAAAATATCAATAGGTAATATAAACTAGAGGCTCCCAGGAGCCTGTAATTGCTCACCTGGTTTTCAATTTGACATATAAAGTTGATAGAAAATGGGGGTGTTACACATAATTTTGAAAGTGGGGCACCCAAAGATCATTTCAACTCAAATTTCTGAGCAAAAGATTTTGATGTGATTTGTATCTCATAATATTCCTAAACGGAATAAACTGGCTGAAAAAATCTCACAGAAAAACCCAGAATATATGTTCAACTACTCATTTATAATATAATGTAATAAAGCAGAATTTGACAACTAATGCAATTTCTATTTTTAGTAACATCAGCCATTTTGAATGGAGGGCGGGGACTGTCAGACGCAATTTTGAAAGGGACCCACACAGGAACCATCCTTGCCAGGATTAGTTTAATTTGATTCAGCGGTTTCTGAGGAGAAGATTTAAATGTGATATTTTATCAAAATATGCCTAATTTGCATAATCAGTAAAAATCGGCTGAAAGACAAATTTCACAGAAAAATCCACAATATATGTCAAACTACTCCTTGCCATGTAGCTGCAGTTAAAACTTGAGCTCATTTTGACTTTTACTTAAGCGGCAATGGACAATTAAAATTTCATCCCCTTTTTTCTATTTTTAGCTTGGCGGCCATCTTAGTTGGAAGTCGGGATCAACGGACACAATTTTGGAAGGGGCCATTCTACCAAAGTTTGGTTGCAATTGGCCCAGTGGTTTCTGAGGAGAAGATTAAAGTTTACGACGTACGACGGACGGACGGACGACGACGGACGTAAAGTGATGGCAAAAGCTCACATGGCCTTTGATCAAGTGCGCTAAAGAGGAAGGATTCTAAATTCAATTCCAAATTGGCAAATGTATACAAATCGGACTATTTTTCGTGGACGGGTTTCACTTATATATTGCGATATTTATGGATGCAGGAATACCTAATGATTTCTCCGTCCATGAATTTTTGGATATCAGAAAACTATACATCGGTACAAGCCACTTTTGTCAATAAATATGTAGATATCGGTAATAAAATATAATAGAAAATGTTATATTCCACGCCACGAAGTTACAGAGGGTACAGTGTTGTCTATGTATGATGTAATATATCAACTGATTCGTGTGACAAAAGTTTAATGTTGAATTTAGACTGCAAAATGATAGTATAAATATAGTCTAAAGTGCATGCCAATCATGCTTTTTTATTGGTATACTCTTGATAACATTAATTGTACTTTTGTCGTTAAATATTGTATTTATCCTCAACGGTTAAAGGTAACGTTTCTATGGTTACAAAACTGAGAATCACCATATAGTTATTAGATTGAGGGTAATTGTCGAACAAAACAAATTCTGCACAAAAAGAGATGAAACAATGTATTCCAAAATAAAACTGGGAAAAATGAAACCATTCTAATTCATTGGAGCTGATAGGGACATCAGGAAGTCTGCACACCACTTGCCTGACATATAGGTCCCAAAACATAAAATCATACGTCCGCTCCAGTGTACATTAAGTGAATATATCCTCTTTTCCTATTATGTTAAAGATAAAGAAGTTCAACTTCTTTCTATCTAAATAAATAAATTGCAGCATTAGTCTAGAGAGTAATGTCATAATTTTATATAGTGGGGTTTATGCTAACTTTGTCAAGCACGTTTTTCCAACATGTTACAAAAAGTCTGAGCTAATATATAGTGATTAATACATGACCTTTTCCATATCAGCCCGGGTATCATCCCGAGACCCCCATAGCATCCCGAGACACAGTTATCATATACTTCCAACAAATTGTTCTATGAAACAAATAAACAAAATGAAATAATTAAATGAATTTATATGAAAACTTAAGTGTGTATTCAACAGATAAATTTTCAGAATACTATCATCACACACGATCATTTCTACCCCTATAAATAGTAATGACAACATTTCATATGAAGCCATTTTGAAACATTCAAAATATAGATGTGATTATTTAGTGTCGTTTATTTTATTTATCGTGAATTATGACGAGGGAATTGCCCGTGAATCGTTTTCATTCAAAATCATTTTACGTTCTCCGTGATATAATCATCTATCATCGAAACGTTTCTGTGATTTTTATTTAATGTGGTCTTCTTGACGACAATTTTCTTCTCTCAAATCGATTTGTTAATATTTCAGACATCCATCCTTACCGTCAGTTTAACACTGGTCACTTCCACCGATTCTTGTTCACACGATGAGTAGGGAAGTAACAAGGATAAAAACGTACTTTAAACAACTTACGTTGGGTTTCATATTCTTCAAGAAGTGTGATCATCATAATTTACTTCCCGTGAAATGTGATTAGCAAACAGTACTTTTCGTGAATACATATCTCCCACTCAACGTTGTGTGTCGGGTAATGTTCATAAACAGATGTCAGCACTGGCTTTGGACCTTTCAGCGGAGAAAGCGGTTAGACGAAGTGGAGTGTCGTAGCCGCGAGCTTGTGGTATATTTTTATTTGCACATACACATGCAAATATTGCAAGACTATCACAACTAAATCGACACTCAGGTGGACTCGATGCCACTTTGATATATTTTTTTTGTTTATTCTACTTGGTTATTATATCTGGACATCATATGACTTAGGGGTGAATTAAAATTCATTGGTATAATTAGATCAATTTTATTGGTTAATAATAATCTCTTTGTTTATTTGGGTTAATAAACCTTTAGAAAAGTGTTCAGTAATTCATACTTGAAAATAGTTTTTTTTATGTAACCTTGATTTGTAGATTTAAAAGACCCATCTCTCCCCTTCAATTGATAAAATATGTACTATGATAAGTTTATCTGATTTGTAAAATGCTTTAATTTGGCGAAATTTATTGCAAACAAATTTAGAATGTGTTTATTTATGAACATTATTATGAATGATCAATTATAATGTATGTCTTTGTGTATATAATTGACTTTGGCAATACAAATAAAACTTATCATAGTTGTCTTTCTTTGAACAGTTTGCCCATGATTAATTTACCTGTATATAGAGTAGAAAAAAATGCATATTCTTCCTTCATGCATCTTTCAAAACGTGGTCAAGTGGATTTACTGTTATCTTAATCACTAATGGTAGATGTGCTTAGTGAATGGGATTTCTTATTTTTAACCAACCAATCAAATATTATCTATGAGGACGATGAATAATGGGTGCTCAGTTAAAGTACAAAGGATGAAACTATAGACGTTCTCGGTTCAGGTAGAGTATCTGGTAAAAAGAACGATGAATCTATTACAAAGGGACTACCACTTAAAGTGATTACCATGATATGACTGACGTATTGTTGAGAGACAGTCAATAATCTGCTTATATGTAAACATAGGATATGCTTTACAACTGACATATAATATTTGCTTATTGTCTGATTATATTTTGTGAATAGAGAGTAATGTTAACCTCCTACTCGACAACTTACATACTTCTATTTCTTTTCAGTTTCATCGTGGAACGTCTAATCTGGCCAGTCATTTATAATACGCAACAACCATTATGTAGACAACACGGCAACAGTTTAACGGTTTTTATTTGGTATACTGGGAGTAAATAAACCTGAATTAATATTCAGGAATAAAAGATAAATAATGACTTTGATACCTCACTTCAATGTTACATATGTGACCAAACTGGTCTTGTAGTGTATCAGATGTAATTCAGGAAGCTACAGGATCGCGGGGTTCACGGGGCACGATACCGTTGATGTCTATAAACAAATTCAACATCAATATGCCCATTCAAATCTTGCACGAAGTAAATGTTTTGGATGTAGACAAAATAAATTGTAACTCACCAATAACTGATTATGTAAGTGGTGAAGAACATGAACCTTTCAGACATTTTTTTTTGTATATGCCGCTACGAATTTCAAATTTAGAAATGTCTTTGCTTACTTGATACAGAGAGCTCCATTAATGGCATGTCCAGTCAATTTAAATTCAATTGCGGATTTGTTTATCTCAAAACTTGATGCTGTAAATGACAAAATTAAATTAAATCAATCCTTTCAAATATTTTGGAAAAGTTGATATGAAAATAACTGCAAGGAAACAACAGATTCGTGTATACATACGTAGTAGTGAAATCATCATACCCACTAATGTTAGTCACATATTATCTAATATCAAGAAAGGTTGTTCTAGAATTTAGGGGCTTATAAAAATCCAAATTCCTTTCAATAGAATACATTAATATTTAATTGAGAAAAATTAAATATAAATATAAAGCACGGAATTCAAAAACAATCACAAGAGTGGTATCATAATAGCGAAATATGTTAACGGTAATTCACTAAATACTAGTTCCGCTTAAAGGTTTTTAATTTTACAAATGAAATTGTAGGTTTGAATAAAAGATAGATTGTAGTTATTACATCAGTCGATGAAACCGAAGACGTTCCCATAATCAATCCCTTTGTACCTGTTTCGCAAAGAACTCATACAAATAATACATCTGATTCTTTAAAGGGGCATTAGCTACGATTTTGACCAAAAAATCTATATGTTTTGGAAATTGGTAAATAGCTTTAAAATGATGAAATAAAGGTAAATATTTCACATTAAACAGCTTATCGAACCACTTTCCGCCTTTTGAGAACGAAAATTACCATCAATAACTTATTTGCTTGGAAACAAATAATTTGACCTCGCTTTTTCCGTATGCAATTGACCTTACTAGTGACAGGTAAAAAACGAATAATTTGTATTTTGTCGCTTATTAACTGTCAACTTGCATGGTTCTTTGTCCGTAATTAACACCGACTAAAAGCAGATTCATAAAAAATAAGAAATTAGTGCATTGTTGATCGATCTCAAAACACGAGCAGTTACACGTTTTTTTCCCGATGCGCGTACATTTCATAGCGAGCATCGGAAGATGCGAGCTAAACAGCAACGTGTGTGTAAGGAGATGAATCAATATACTAACAATACCAACCGGAAGTGGTTTTTAAGTTTCAGCATAGAATGGACAATCGGAGCGAATGACCGGAAATAGCCTATTAATTAGAATAAAATATAACTATCCAGTTTAAAAATAACAAAACAAAAATAGGAATCCGTACAGCTTCTTTACATGAAACGATTAATTTATTTAAAAAAATGACAATCGCTATAGTTTACGTCACACAAGTATTGTTACGTCACGTCATTCATTTCATGATCGCTGTCACTGACACTGTTTAGAGTAAACAATCATTGCCCTGCGTTTCTCGATTTGGTGACGATTTACAGTTGGTTGCCGAATAATTGTTTATGTATTGAACGGTGCAGTTCCCAGCAATGTGAAAAGAATGTCTTTATATTTAAAATTAGTATAAATCTCGAGTACACTGAGATTTTCCTGACGGAGATTCCGCAATGTTTACAAAGAGGTCAGTTTTCTTGCATTCCTAACCTACGACGTCACGAAAGTTAGTTCCTACTAAAGTACATCTGTAATCACATACAACATTTTGTATCACATAGGTTGTATCTATTAGCAAAATAGATGTATTTTTATCTTAAGGTTAGATAAATGATTATTACAGAGTGAAGTACAGGAAACAGCCTTTTAATTTGTATAAACAATATATAAACCGTACAGCTTCTTTACATGAAACAATTAATTTATTTAAAAGATACGCAATCGTTAGACCTTCTTGTTTCGCCCCAAACTCCGGACAGTTCTCGTATCCGCTACCGAACACGGTTCATCCGATGGATACAGTCACTGCCACCGGCTTTACCAAAATTTTCCTGATTTCGTACACATGTGCTGTGATTTCTAGGGATTCATTCGCCAAAATAGATGATTGTTTATGAAAATGTTTTACATCTTATGATGTTGCAAAATTATAATTAAACATGTAGTTAACTTAAAACACATGTTTTGTCCTGGGTTTGATCAACAACAGGTCAATATTTATAGGGATTAATTTTAAAGTAGTGATTAGGCCTCCGATTCCCACCATAAACAAA
>MJUT01057460.1:92782-103630 GCA_002080005.1 Gigantidas platifrons
AAATATATATTTCTCTCATTACATATTTCTTTCCAAAAATAGATATTTGATAAGTCATAGATCAAATTAATATAAAAAAATAAAAATAAAAAAAGAAGAGAATACTAGTAAATCGATAAAACCCATCGTCCGAGTGTTATATGTTTCGCGTTGACCACCTTCTTTCTTTCTTTAATTTCTTATATAAAAATAAAAAAGACGGTCATATGTTATTATTTATGTTTAGTTCTGTCATGTTATTGATGTAGAGTTTATTAATTCAAAAGACTTACATAAAAATATCATGTTTATTTCTAGTAAGTATGAAATATGTAATGAGATGTCACCGACAAATATATGATATTGTCTAGCCGTAGGACAATTTAATGAGCTTTGTCTGTTCTACGTTAATATTGCCTCTCATCAATGCATAATAACAATACATGCATAATTAATTTTGAAGAAATAAACAGATGGGGATTTTTTTTTAGTGAATTTAGATGTGGTGGTCAATGTGGTGGTCACCGCTTGCCAGTAGAGACGGGAAGATGGCACAATGTGTCAAGAGCTGACAGATTGTGTCATCTTTGCGACTAGATGTACATACTAATATAGGTGATGGGTTCCATTTTAGCATTTATTGTAATTATTTAAAACAGAAAAGGGGAAACAATATTTACCATGCTATTGCTATTTCCAATATCTTCAAATTTAATAAATTAATGTACTAGTATGTTATTGTATTAGAAAAACAAACTATGTAAATTCATGAAGATTGTAATTTTTTTCACATATGTACAACACTTAATATGGTGTATGTTGCATTTAGCTTCTCCTTAAAACATATATTTGGTTTATGAGAATAAAATTAATTCATTCAAAAGTGAATTTATTGAAATAAAATGTGAGAGAATTGAGAAATTTGCTAGCTGTATCAAAGTTTCTTCATGATGACATGATAACAATACTAGACCAATATACTAAGCTTTCTAGTGTTAACTCCGTGTAAAATAAAGAAAAGCAACCAGGTAAAATGGGTAACTTCCCATTTGGTCTACTCCCATTTGGTCTATTCCCATTTCGTCTACTATTTTACCATTCCCATTTGGTCTATTCCCATTTCGTCTACTGTTGAAAATTTAATAATTCCCAATTCGTCTACTAAATGAAATTTTATGAAATAGAGGTCTATAATATCTTTTAAATTAAAATTATAGTGTATTAGGGTTGTGATTGTGTATTCTTTTTCTGTTCATGTTTTCACTGTTTTCATTCTCTATTCTATGAAATAATGTAAACCGAGTACAATTCTCCGGAATTTCAAAAATGTTAATCACTGTAAAAACAGAGGAATATGTCACTTTTTAATAATCATTCCCATTGTATATGTTACAATGCAAGCTCATTATTAAATATAATTATGTTTTGTATCACCAAGCTTAGATGTATTTCATACACAACTTTGATTTGTTTTGTATAATAACACGGTGCATAGCCATAGCGGATTCTTTTGGATGAAACGGATTCTTTCGGAATCGCGGAACAGATCATTTCGGATCATTTCGAAGAAGTGGACGTATGTGCTCTGATTATTTCTCTGTTGTACAACTAAAAATTCCCTAAATCTGTCAGGGAACGGTACGACGGAACTTCTCAATTATCCTTTTTATCAAGTGATTTGTGCGGGGAAGTTAAAGCTGTCGTTTTCGTTGACTTTTAACGAACAAAGGCAAAATTTTCCCCAACAATTCGTCGTTAAGCATGTTGTTTTCACCGATACAAAATAACTTAATGACACACCTGGTTCAAATGTCGCTTTTTAGATATAAAATTTATAATTTGAAAGTGTTAACTTGCTATCGGGTGTAATTTTGCGACACTTAATGATCACTGCACCGGATTCTTTAGGATGTTATTGATCAATTGAGTACAGGTGTTCTTTTCTTTTTAGAGCAATGAATTCCACACCGTACAACCGCATTGTATCATTTTGATCAACTGCCGATTGATACGATCAAAATTGGTTGTTTCCAACAAGAGAAGTGGATCAGCAGGGTATGCCTTTTCTGTCGGAGTTATGAATTGATTTGTGCGTGTAAAGGATGATAATATGTTTCTTTATGAAAACTATTATTTGTTTTCTTATATCATTGACATTTCAGTGGACTTTTAACCATATTTTTACAAATAATCATGTCAAAATTTAACGCTTTGAACTTTCATCATTTATTTTACAAAACTTCGTACTCCCCAAGATATGATTCAACATCAATATTAAAGCTTTATCCATTACCTTCTGCTTCTGCCATATGTTTGCCTCCTTCATCATATTGAAGATTATGCAATTTTGATTTTTGTGCGGCATGCCCAATGAATAGTGTGGCCAAAATTTAAATCAGTTTCATTTAGATGATAATTAATAATAAAAGAATTGAATTTACAATTAAAACTATATACAGTTGTCACTGTCTGGACTATAGGGACATGATCCTTGCCTTAAAGGCCTCAGGTGTGTCCATCTCAACAATGTCTGGGGCTAGTAGGTTCCAGTCTCGTACTGTTCTTGGAAAGAATGACATTTTCCTGGTGTCAATACGAGACGATGGTATCTGGAATGACCTGTTGTGAGCTTGTCTGGTTTTTCGGCCTGGTGGAATTAGCCCATTTTCCTTGTTGATGGCTACAAGTTCTCTGTCGATTTTATACAGCATCACAAGTCTAGCGTCCTTTCGTCTGTTTGCAAGTGGTCTCCATTTTAGTCTTTGTATGATGTTGCTTACACTAGATCTATTTCTGTGATTGTTTGCTACATATCTAGCCGCTCTTCTCTGTACTGCCTCCACCTTGTTTATATCAGTTTGTGTATATGGGTCCCAGACTGTACTAGCATATTTCACTAGTGGACGTACAAGAGTGAAGTAGGCTTGTTCTTTTATCCTGATTGATGGGATTTTCAGGTTTCTGCGCAGGAAGCCAAAAGTTTTATTTGCTTTCATGGTTATAGAATTTATGTGCTGGTCCCATTGTAATTTGTTTGTGAATGCGAGTCCTAAATATTTGGCAGATGTAACTAACTCTAGCGTATGCCCGTGGAGTTGGTATTTGGCATCAATTGTTTTCTTTTTGTTGGTTACTCTGAGTACTGTGCATTTATCAGGGTATAATTTCATGCACCATTCATTTCCCATTGTCCCAGCTTATCTAGATCTTTTTGTAGAGTTTCAGCATCGTTGTTCTGATGTATGAAACATTATCCCAATGTCAACAGTTTTTGTGTAATTCACTCTTATTCAACGGCACGTGTGACAAAAATGATCCGATCAACGTTGGATGCATGCTACGTTCAAAAGCAGACTTTGTTTCAGTGATAATCGTTATATTCCTGACTTTATACAGATATTTTCAATTGAAAATGGTGTGGTAAACCAAGTTGTACAGTGCAAAATCGGGCTAATCGCCATCACGGCTATATTTGTTTGCCTCAATTCAATACAATTCATTTCAACCCCATATTATCCTACCTAAGCTCCAACCGAATGTAAAAGATTTACGTTAATGCACAAACAATTAATTGTTGACTGCCATAACTCATAAAATAAGTTTATGCCAACTAAAAGATTTGAATACTTAAATAAGCGTTTGGAAATGGCAGTTTTGCCATCTTATTCGAATCACAAAATACAGCTTTTGATTATAGCATAATTTTAACGCTGCTTTTGACAGTATCATTAAGTGAAATGCATCGGACGTTGATCAGATCATTTTTGTCTTACATGCAGTTGAATAAGAGTGAATTACACAAAAACTGTCTGCTTCTCTTTGGTTTATGTAGCCATAAACTGGAACGCTTTCTTCTCTTTCTGTAAAGAAAAAGAGAATAATCATGAAGAGTCCGGTGCCATTATGATCCGAAAGTAGTCCGGTGCCGGAAATGACTAAATCATAAAGAATCCGTTACCTGCGTATTTGGTTAATGTTTTTTTCCTGTTAAATTAATTGATGTTATAATTAGAAACAAGTCCCCATGTAAAGAAATTGTATTATGAATCAGCTATGTATATATATTTTTAGAAATAAAGTGTAAATAAGTAACAAACTATCGATATGAAAAATACGAAGTCAACGGGTGTTGTTTTGTGCGCACTTTGTAGAATATATGAGAGGAATTTATACAGCTGTAAAGGAAAAGCGGTCTGTCGGTAAACTCAGAAGTTCCGTGGAATAGTTAGATTGTTTTAATTACATTTCCTGTTCCATCACTATCGTCTCTTTCGCATTGTTATCCATTTCATGTTGAAAAAAAAATCCGAAATGATCCGTTTCTTGGTCCAAAAGAATCTGTTTCATCCAAAAGAATCCGTTATGGCTATGCACCGTGAATAAATAAATATTTTGTATAAAATTCAAAAATAGCTATGTCTTAAAAATAGTTATACCCTTTAATTAAGAAAGTATATGACATTGATTTTTTTTAGATGTGTATAAATACATATCATAACAATTTTAAATTGAAACTTTTAAACTTTCTCTTAAACTTTTCCCATAATAGAGTGAAATTGTTTTTTATATGTTGTATATAAAATCATAGAGTAGACCAAATGCAACACTATCATTTTTCTAGAGTAGACCAAGTGGGAATAGACCAAATGGGAATAGACCAAATGGGAGTAGACCAAATGGGAGTAGACTAAGTGGGAATGCACCGTAAAATGTTGCTCCTCTCGGTCACATTATCCTGATTCCTAGTCAATCAGTCTTTGATATTACTCCTTAGCAGAGAAACAACAAATATGAATATTGCAGTTTTTGGTTTGACCCGACGACCAACCGGAGGGATCTTCCCAACTCGCAATTCATTAAACTGCAGAGACAGTAGCTTAATATTAAACCCGAACAGTTATTTTAAGAAAAATTATTCATGTTTTTCTTCTTTTGTTTTATTTAAGGTACATCAAATAGTATGAATTATATCGAAGAATACAAACGATTTAAAAGGTTTATGTGGATTAAACACAATGACATTGAAGAATAATTTGTATATATGAATCCATTTGTATCAGTCAAGCCAAACAAAGCGAATATTTCATAAGATGTTTTTCAAAAGTAATATAGAGTACACACTGAAAATGTTCCCGGTGTACAAAACCAACGAAAGAAAGCAGAAAGTAAAAAAAAAAACAACAAAATGTCAAACCAAGCAGGGTCATTATTATAATGAATGTCAGTCAAGACTATTATGGTTTGATTTAAAACATGTTTTACACAGTGGTACTAAAATAGGGAAATATGATGTTAAGTTTTAAAGATGCCAAAGGGGTAACCAGAATCCCGAAATCGAAGAAGATGCCAAAAGGGGTAACCAGAATCCCGAAATCGAAGAAGATGCCAAAAGGGGTAACCAGAATCCCGAAATCGAAGAAGATGCCAAAAGGGGTAACCAGAATCCCGAAATCGAAGAAGATGCCAAAAGGGGTAACCAGAATCCCGAAATCGAAGAAGATGCCAAAAGGGGTAACCAGAATCCCGAAATCGAAGAAGATGCCAAAAGGGGTAACCAGAATCCCGAAATCGAAGAAGATGCCAAAAGGGGTAAACAGAATCCCGAAATAGAAGAAGGGCAGACAAAAAAGTTACCAAAAGAAAAAGTACAAAAGGACAAACAACGATTTACAACTTTCTATATAAAGAGCGAATAAATATGAAATGTGTCTGACATCAGATGCCAGCTTTATGACTACCGAATATCTGCAACAATTATTTCTTAATGTTAAGGGATTAGGGGGTTATGGTTGTGGTGTTTAACGCCACTCTCAACAATAGTTCAGTGATGTCGTGGCATTCAGTTTTATTGGTGGAGGAAACCGGAGTACCTGGAGAAAACCACCAACCTGCCGCTGGTCACTGACAAACTTTATAACATAATGTTGTATCGAGTACACCTCGTCATGAGCGGTATTCGAAATCTCAATTTTAGTGGTGATATTTAATGTTAATAGTAAATCAATGATGAAATAATCAAAAAAAAAATAAATACATATTTATCACACTGTGGGAACAGTTCTAAAATCTAATAGAGAACTCGTATAAACGATGGGAAAATCGACACTCCTAACACGCACGCACGCACGCACGCACGCACGCATGCAAGTCATTTTTATCAATGGAATTTAATTCTAAGCTCAACGATTAATTAATTCCACCGTATATACATGTATCTAGTTTGACATCTATAAAATTATGCTACGTATGCATCACAGGACATATCTTAAAGTGGTTTTATTAAGACAATCCCAAAGAAAACCATGATAGGTAGCGCTGTCGTTAGGACAACTTTGATATACATTCCATGGCATACGTTCAGGTGGTTTTATTTATTAAGGCAATCCCAAAACCATGCTAGGTAGCGCTGTCGTTATTGTCAAATTGTTGATGCCTTTTGTCCCATCGGGGATGAAGTGGATCAATAAGTAATAAGACCACACAAAGAGATGTTTTAGATTTCATATCATATGTTCGGAGTTCGGTAATTTTGTTATTACCCTTATTTGTTTGGGATTGTCTTAATAATACCATCTTATGATATACCGGTATCTTAGGATGTATATCAAAGTTGTCCTTACGACAGTGCTACCTAGCATGGTTTTATGACTGTCAAACTAGATACATGTACATAAGTTGGAATTAATAAATCGTTGAGCTTAGAATTAAATTCCATTGATAAAAATGACTTCATGGCGCGTCCAATTAAAACATAAACCTGGTTTTGATAATAAATAATATTGCTTGGTTTTAGGGTTTCCTTAATAATGATATTTACATAGTAAAAATATTCTTAGAAAACATCTGTAATAAAAATGGCTAATAAAACGCATTTGAACAAAGTAATGGATATCAGAATATCAAAGGAGTAATAGAAGTGAAATAAAAAAGATATGAAACTTCCCTTATAAATATGTACAAGACAGAGGTTCTCATTTGGATTTCTAATCATTTGTCTTGATCAAGGCTATTCCAGAAACGAGTTGAACACATTAAATTTAATATCTCCATTTTATTACTATGACTGGTTCGATACCTCTGCTGATGAACTATTTATAAACTCGCCGATGGCTTGTTAGATATATTAATGCTTAAAATTTACAATGACTATATAATGTAACCGCATCGGTGGCGTAATGGTGAGCGTGTTCGCCTCGAGTGCGATAGATCGTGGGTTCGAGCCCTGGTTGGGTCAAACCAAAGACTATAAAATTGATATTTGTTGCTTCTTCGCTAAGCACGCAGCATTAAGGAGTAAGAGCAAAGAATGTTTGGCTCGGAATCAGAATAATGTGTCCGAGTCGAGCGAATTGACTGTTGTTTCAGTGAGCTAGCACTATAAACTCATCATTATCTCATTGAAAATTAACTTGCTCTCGCTGAAAAATTGCTGAATTGGCGTTAAGCAACAATCACTGACTCACCAAATATAATGTAATTATTATGTCTCCCCCCACTTTGGTGGGGAGACATATTATTTTTGTCCGTCCGTCCGTCCGTCCGTCCGTCCGTCCGTCCGTCGTCCGTCGTCCGTCGTCCGTCCGTCCGTCTCTCTGTCCCGCACACAGTTTGTCAGCGCAACTCCTCTGAAACTACTAAACAGAATTTCATGAAACTTAGTAGGTAGTAAGGACACCATATGTAGTTGTGCATATTACCAGGAAATTTTGATCTCCTGCATTTTGTGGGAGTTATGCCCCGTTGAACTTAAAAATTTCCCGAAATATACTTCTGAAGTAGCTTGTCAGCGCATGCGCAACTCCTCTGAAACTACTGAACAGAATTTCATGCAACTTGGTAGGTAGTAAGGACACCATATGTAGTTGTGCATATTACCAGGAATTTTTGATCTCCTGCATTTTGTGGGAGCTATGCCCCTTTGAACTTAGAAATTTCCCGAAATTTACTACTGAAGCAGCTTGTCAGCGCAACTCCTCTGAAACTACTGAACAGAATTTCGTGAATCTTGCTAGGTAGTAAGGACACCATATGTAGTTGTGCATATTACCAGTAAATTTTGATTCCCTAAATTTTGTGGGAGTTATGCCCCTTTGAACTTAAAAATTTCCCGAAATATACTTCTGAAGCAGCTTGTCAGCGCAACTCCTCTGAAACTACTGAACAGAATTTCATGAAACTTGGTAGGTAGTAAGGACACCATATGTAGTTTAAAAACAGTTTTTAGTCGAATTTGCAGTCGGCTTAAGTTTTGGTGAAAGACGGGCGGATGGGTGGGCTAGCCTATCTTCGTTAACGCGATAGCACTCTTAGTTTTTGGCCGATCAACATAATTTTTGATAGGAAGCATTATTACACTATTATTTAGAGCGAGCTCGAAATTCAGATTAATCTATGGTTTTTTTTCTTGTAAAATCATGGGATTTTATAGGAAAAGTACATATTTTGAGAATTACACATTTCTGTGAAACTACAAAAGATAAAAACTTAATATTTGGTATGGGTGGAGATGCCAATGTGAAGTTGTGCATTCAACATTTTGCATCCTCCGGGCTCAGCCCCACCCCGCTGGGGAATCTGTATAAAAAAATGTGACCGAGATCCCGACCTTAAACCATATATATTTTATGATCAGGGTGACTAGGCAAATTAAATGCATTATAGCTCAGGCCCCGAAGTCATACCCCACCCCCTACCTGAAGTGAACTTTTTAATGGTTGAGATCCCCACCCTAAACCATATATATTTATGATCAGGGTGAATAGGCAAATTAAATGGCCCAAGATTTTGACTTGCAACTCGGCTGTTGCATCTCTGATGCTTTCTCGATTTTTTTTGTTATTCATTGAAGCTTAATTTTATTTGTTACCTAAATATATTTTTTACCTTTGACTACAGTTTGTGGGACGGGGGGAGACATCCGTTTTTGCGGACAAAAACAAACTTTAATTATTAATACTAAAGTTCCATTCCCTAAGGCATAGATGACTTTATTTTTCCGGTTGTTGACTGATTTTGTCTGTTTATTGATTTATGAGTTTTTAATTTCCCTTTGGAAGATTGCTCGGTGTTCGGTAATTTTGTTATTACCCTTATTAATCTTGTTTTTGGTTTTCAAAGACTTTTAGATTATTTGGCCTTCAAATATTTTGCATTTGAGCGTAAATGATGAAGGTTGTTCCAGAAACGAACCGAACGCACAAATTTAGATATCTGCATTGTTATCATTTGTAAATTAATGGATGTTGTGTGTCTTGAATGTCAGGAGAGGAAGAGGTAACTACATGACAGATAAAAATAAAATAAAGATAAAAGCAGTTAAAAATAAAAAGCTTTATAAATGACATGGTTTTTTTTTGTACCTAAGATATTTACTTATATCGTGACCTTTAAGATAATTAAGGCGCTGTCGTGGTGGTGATCGTATGTTAGTTGGATTTACAACTACCTGTGCAATCAGTGCCTATCACCATTAACATTAAGAGTTCGCATCTCGTTCATTGTCAGGTGTACTCGATACAACATTATGTGATAAATTTTGTCAGTGATCTGCGACAGGGTGGTTATTTTCTCCTGTAACTCCGGTTTCCTCCACCAATAAAATTTACCGCCACGATATAACTGAAATATTGTTGAAAGTGGCGTTAAACACCGAAACCCTAACCCTTTAAGAGAATTAAATATAATATAATAGAACATATGACATGTAAGGATAGTTGAGGGGGAGGGGAATAATGGAGGAACAGTTGAACAAATATAATGGAATATATTACAGGCAAGCTTAAGGACAGTTGGGGAAAAACATAATGGAAAATATGACATTTTTTGCTTTTACAATTAATTAAAAAAAGAAACTAGTATAAAATGGAAATATCATGTTTAGCACTCAGGCGAGGTGTACTCGATGCAACATTATGTGATAAAGTTTGTCAGTGACTTGCTGCAGGCCGATGGTTTTCTCCGGGTATTCCGGTTTCCTCCACCAATAAAACTAACCACCATAATATAACTGAAAATATTATTGAAAGTGAAAGTGGCGTTAAACTCCATAACCCTAACCCGCTCCCTTATAGTTTTTAGAATATACTTCTTAATTAATCAAATCTTTGTGAAAATGTCAGTTTTGGTTCAACACCTGCATCGTAACAAAACTGTCACGTAAATGTCACCCAGTTTCTCTTCAAATTATGTTGAGCTATAAATATTACTGAACACTCTACGGATTTGAGATGAAAAGCATAATTTATCAATGCAACACCGAAAGACAATCAGAAAAATGAATGTACACACGAATAAAATACTTTTAATCTGTAAAGAAAAACGAAATCGCATTGTCCATTGTTATTAAGCATTTGTATATATGTTTAATGTTTGAATGCATTGCTGTATATGGATTAATTATGTCGAATTATATATATTTATGTATAGTTGATGCAAAAGTAGATATAGGTATTCTACAATATACAGTTATAAATTAATGCAGGGGCGGGCGCACCCGCCGCCCCCCCCTAAAATTGGAAAAAATATGATGTTTTTGCGTAAAATCGTGATTTTTCACACGAAATACCCCCAAAAATGTTCGCCCCTTAAATGTGTATATTTCGCCATATTAAAACGTTATACAAATAATGGCTTCCATGAGTTATTCGATTCTAGTAGGAAAAATCTAACATAAATTTCGAAATGGAAGTCAGTAAGGGAACGACCATTTAACTTGAAAGGGGGGGGGGGGTAGTTTATGGTTTTTTCCTAAAAAAATATTCTGATTCCCAATGTTGCTGAAAAAAATATTCTGATTTTGGTGGAGGAAAAAAAAATAATCTGATTTAGAGTTTTTGTCATATAACCTAATGTTAAATTCTGGAAAAAAAA
>MJUT01057460.1:103715-118835 GCA_002080005.1 Gigantidas platifrons
CCCCCCCCCCCCCCTTGCAGGTTAAATGGTCGATGGTCGGTCCCTAATGGAAATGCATGTGTAATAACAAAATCCACTAACCTTCTTATTTACAGCTATTTTTCTTACATAGATATCTAGACGGTGGCGCAATTAAATTATTGATACTCTAGAATTTGATGACATTTGGAAGTTAGCTACTTAAATAAGTAAAATGCTCTCAAAATCGTAAAATGAATCACAATCTAATTAAAATTCGATCTTTAATTGCTCCCGGTTTAGTTATGTCGACAATTGGAGTAAACAAAGATCGAATTTTAATTAGATTGAATGAATCAGTAACGAGCTTGTGTCAATGTCAACAGCGTTCCTTGTAAACTACGTGACCGGAAGACGACAAAATACGAAGTCGATAGATGGTTGTCTTAAGTTTTTTTTTTTTTTTTTTTTTTTTAATTACTAGCAAGAACTAATACTCTTGCTCTGAACACTACACTTAATAGAATGATGTTACGTGACAGTCCGGTATGCAAATCGTGTCCTTATAATGCCACCGAATCCCTTCAGCACTTCTTACTTGAATGTCCGACATACAAAAATATAAGAGATCAAAGTTTTCAAGAACTTGTTGATCATACAATTTTTTATTTGGGGACACATGTTATTATTTTAACCAAGAGTGTGGAGATTTCATTGATCGCATAGGTGAAAGTATGTTAAAAAGGATGTATGTTTTCCGATCAAGAGTTTTAAATATTGATTGAAATATATTTTTAATGTATTACCTAAACTATTATATATTTTTATTTTATATTGTAATATGTACATAATTTTAGACGTACTGTAGGTACCCTGCCTCTATATGCCCCGGTGTAAAGTGGTAGTTATTCTAAATAAACATGTTTTTCCGGGGGAAATTATAAGTCAAGAAACAATTCGAGAATTTTTATGTTCGTATGAACCACGGTCCTGTGCTAAAACATGAATTTAATTAGGAATTATGTTTATAATTTGTTCGTCAATACCCATGTGCGAATTAAAATATATCGAGAGTTTTATCACATTATTATTTATATATCCACTGAAGGACGTCATGTTAGTACTAGTATTACATATTTTTTTTACTATATAAAAGTAGTTAGATAATTTGGATGTTACATATAAAGTTTGCTAGAGCGGTAGACAACCTGGTGAACAACCAAAGCACACATAATGTAGAGGGATCGACAATAGGTTGTTGCCCAGTCTACAACCCTGACAACCGGATGTGTGATGGAATTAGTTTTTAGTTCAGTCCGGTTCCGCAATTGTATTTTCTCTACCGGAAATTATTTTGTTGTTTCAACCATACATTCAAGTTTTCAACATCTTAGATTAGTTTCCGTATAATAAAACAGTTATTGCCTTCAAATCAGGTGAACATCGAGTTGTCAACCCTCGAGAGGTAGTTTTCGGATTGACGTCCTATGTTCACGTCATATGAAGGCAATAATTGTATATTATTATACCTTACACATTTTTACTATACTATATATACAAAAGTAATAAGACAATTTTGATGTTCTAAGGAAATTTTGCTAATGAAGGAGACAAACCAAAGATACTAGTATACAATGTAGAGGAAGACAATAGGTTATCGACCGATCTAGTCCGCTTTGTTCTACACCAACACGCTGAGTTGGATTTTTATAGTACCAGCTCACTGAAACAACAGTCCACGGGTCTAGCGGAGAAGCAACAAATACCAATTTTGTAGTCTTTGGTTTGACCTGACCGGGGCTCGAACCCACGATATACCACACTCGAGGCGAGCACGCTAACCATTACGCCACCGATTGGATTCTACACAAGCATCAATTTTTTGATTATTTTCAAAATATATGTAGAGACACTATACGTACATCGTACATTTATTGGTACGAGCTTTAGAAGCAGGAAGAAAATAGAGCATTTGGTGAGTTGTTCTGCCCTAGTTGGCAGAAGAATTTTCAAAAGTGTATAATATAGTTATCTAATGACATTGTACGGTTTTTGTAAGATTAACATGTCAACATTAGGTGTAGCCATATGTGCACCTTTTAATACACATACACCAATTGTCTTAACAAAACATTAATATAGGAACAACTACAAATGTATTGTGTAAATATATACTATAATCAGACAGACATACTTTTAGTATTACGTCTATATGGCTCCAGTTAGTTGACATGTTAAATATATTACAATTCGCGTGTTCTCAACAGATTTATTTGTGTTAATTAGGTGCATTCACCTACTTTCATACTTTTAATGTAGGTATCAGCTGCTTTTTTTGGCCCAAGTTGACACAGAAAAATATCATGTATACAAGAAAAACACCTTAATTAATTGGTATGGAAAAAAGAAATGGTATGGCCATTTTATTCTTGTTGTCTGAGATAAAAGTAACAAGAAAACGTTTGACAGCCTGACATTAATAGTTATTTATGAGCTATCGATCCTGGTCATCACTATAAAAATAAAACCATATTTAGTCTCTGGCTACTGAATTATACTTAGTATTTATCAATATTCACAGGACGAGCAGCAGGTAGGGGCCAATTGTTTTAATCATTAATTAGCTAAATTGTCTCTGGCTTATTTTAAATCTTAAATTGTGCAAATGTTTGGATATATAAAATATGTGTCAATATAGAACGTAATTTTTTTAAATCATTTTTATTTTTTTTATTTTTTTTTTTTAATTTGGTTAAAGAATAATAATTTTTAGGCTTTGCGATTTCAAATCCGTTATAATGTGAAATTTCATGTTTTGATTTAAAAGATGATGTATATGCGATCATTTGATGAACTGGATAGGAATATTATGCTACACAAAATTAGATAGCTGTATTATTAAGATTTAATGCTAGACTACATTTAAACAGTACTACTATGTAAGATAGATTCTTATGTAACGTCATACGAACAGTATTTCATCTGTTCTATTTGTTCAGTAGAATGATTGATATATTGCTGTGTAACGCAACTTTATTTGTGAACCGTATTAATTGGCTATATTTGATCAGTGATGATATTCAAAGATTGATTGTTAATTGTTGTTGAACGCCATATGAACAGTATTTCAGCTATATTAATAAAATTATCACAAAAACTAAATAGTTTATGTGGGAGACGGGATAAGTTATATGTATGAGCGGATGTTCTGATTGCCAGAAGGAGAAAAGATGTACAGGTTCAGGAAACCTGCCCTGTATCGGGCTACAAACGATAACATAATAAGCTGCTGGTGCAAATTTCCATTAAAATGTGTGATATTCTCCATATATGAAATACTCATTAAGCATAACTTTCCGTTCTCATGGTGAGTTCTGAGTTTGATTCGTTACCCATCTGATCAACACCTGACAGTCATTTCGAATGGATTATACCAAGCAGTTTATAAACCATCCTACTTGTGTACCCCGGAGTTTCGTTGGGGATGGGGAATTTGTATTTAAAGAAATTCAAACTATATCCGGCTTGAGTATAAAACGAATCTAGGATACATTTGACAAACTATTTTTATTAATGTAAGACTTGAAGTGTAAGAGGATTGGTTAACCAGGACTATCTGACTAAATACTAAAACTGTCTTCATTAAGATTCTCAAGTATTTAATATGTGTTTTATATTCCACCAAACGTATTATTTTACATTTTCACTTCCACAAGTCCTTGTATGATAACCAGATAAGATTGTTCTTCAACTATTATTGTGAATGATCATATCACTGAAGATTGTGTATTACCTGTAGATATCGGAGGTTGTATTATTGTTTTAGTGTGTGGAGAGGGTAGTCTAACCACTTATAGTAATAATTATATATTTCACGACACTATAAAACTTAGCCGATCTGTTAAAAATACGTTTGATGTCAACATTTTGTTCAATAACCTGCTACCATCAAATAGAAGGAGCATAATATAAAATTGATGCAATTTGTAGACTTTTTAAATATTTAGTCTTGTTTTTGTTGATTGATTGATTGAAATAATTTTTTAACGTCCAGTCCCAAATATCTCATACATATTCAGAACGAGAACATGTTCAACAACATATATATATTATACAGAAATGACAGAGGAAGGGAAAAACTGGGGCAACGATTTTTGTAGTTGATACAATGTACATACTCTTTTTCGAAATATACAGAAGGGTCCTAAAAGTGACACGACATCCTTTATGTTTTACGGTCATGCTATCCGTCTACTGACCTGAACACTGGAAGAGGAATACATCCCATATTCACCACCCGAGGACGTGCTGTGCAGCTATATTTGGTTGAGCATCACCAATACACAGCCCTTATTTAGAGTTTTATTTTTTTCATACAAACTAATCAATCAATATGTCTGTATACTCGTGAGCCTTTAATAGGGTTATTATATGTGCAAACTCCATTTATTGATGAAATCAAGTATTATACAGAGAAATCACTGTCTGTAGCTATTTTCACAATGTCCACTAAATATGTGGGCTGTGTCGGTCTACCTTTTAGCCTAACTGCTACCCACAACACTCAACCAGACCATTTGTTTTCTTCATGATTTTGCATATTTAACCATTTTGATATTTTGAGATCCATTGGACCATTTCTTAGCATTTTTCTTATAGTGCACAATATTTTTTGGGGAGCAGCAAAATTGTGAACATGTCTTTAATGGTATATTGTATCAGTAAAAAGCTTAGATTATTGGAACCTCATATAGAACCATGGGTATAGAAATACATTGTATGACCTATCTGTTCCACTGATTGATACATCTACATTCGCTTGTTGTATGGAACGTATCAAATACGCATGACGGAACTTAAATGTGTGACTAGTGTCAATAATATCAAGCTAGCTATGTGCGCAAAAAAACAAATGACAGCCGCTCCTAATGAGATACGGGGGCATCGTGATGACAGCCGCTCCTAATGAGATACGGGGGCATCGTGATGACAGCCGCTCCTAATGAGATACGGGGGCATCGTGATGACAGCCGCTCCTAATGAGATACGGGGGCATCGTGATGACAGCCGCTCCTAATGAGATACAGGGGCATCCTGATCGTGATCGTATGGTAGTTGGACATGTGCAATCAGCGCTATCAATACTAAAGTTGTGAGCTCGAACCCCGCATCATGGCGAGGTGTACTCGATACAACATTATGTGATAAAGTTTGACAGTGACTAGAGACAGATTGATGGTTTTCTCCGGGTACTCTGGCTTCCTCCACCAATAAAACTGACCGCCACGATATACATTTGTAGCTGAAATATTGTTGAATGTGACGTTAAACACCATAAACCAACCAACCAACCCAATGAGCAACAATATATTTGGAGTGGCCTTTTGGTGACCCGTTGTAAATTAAAATTCTCCCATTTTATTCATCGGCTCCTCTCTTCCTTTAATCAATATATACATTGATAGGTCAATCACAATGACAACGTTTATCTACATGACTTAGTTGTTGATAACTTGTTTTCGTCATACATAGATATAATTTTTACTGAAGGATTTCATGCTAAGAGAGTGAGTATTGTTTGATCTGTTTTTTGTTTGATAAACCAATTATTTTAGTCTACTATAATATAAGCCTATAATCGACAACGGAGAAAGATTAAAAATAAAACTCTACGACAAACGTGATGACTTCACTTTTCCAATAGTCAAATTCCCCGTCATCAGTAACAATATTCCAGCATCACCAGCATATTGAGTTTACATTTCACAACTCATACCTTATTCTAGAGCTTGTGCTCAGTACAGTGATTTTCTAGACCGAGCTCAGGGGCTGATGCAAAAGCTACTCAAACAAGACTACATTGCTCCTAGGTTGAAATGATCGCCACTAAAATTCTACGGTCGTCATCACAATCTTGTTGACCGTTACGAAATATCCATATCTCAAATGACAATAGATCTTTTACTTTTTACGTAGATGTTTTTTTTTTACTCTACAACTGCCAAGACTTTTGCTCGACTTGACTGTATATATGAGTAGCACGGCAAGTGTCTTATAAGAAGTAGGAACTGTTTACCCTTCGCGGGCACCTGAGTTCACCACCGCGTTTTTGGTGGGGTCCGTGTTGCTCGTTTGTTTTAGTTTTTTGTGTTGTTCTTTTATGTGTTTTTACGTTCTGAGTTCCGTATTGTGCTCTCCGTTGCGATTTCCGCATTAAACAAACTATGTTCGGTTTGTCTTTACCTCCAGTTGTTTGTAGGAGGGCTCATGTCTTATTTATGTTATTTGTGTTTGTTCGGTTCGTCTTTACCTCCAGTTGTTTGTAGGAGGGCTCATGTCTTATTTATGTTATTTGTGTTTGTTTGGTTCGTCTTTACTTCCAGTTGTTTGTAGGAGGGCTCATGTCTTATTTATGTTATTTGTGTTTGTTTGGTTCGTCTTTACCTCCAGTTGTTTGTAGGAGGTCTCATGTCTTATTTATGTTATTTGTGTTTCTTTGCGCATAGTGGTGTCCAACATATATTGTGTTGTGTTGTGTTTTTGTTTTGTTTTTCTTCGTCTTGTGTACCTTTTGTTGTTAGTTTCTCTGGATTGTCTATTTTTGACTGCCACTTCAGTATTCTCTTAACGTTTATTTTATATACAATACAAACAAATTGTAAAAGATTTAGTGGCCAGCAATTAGATTTATACTATTTTGAAAAATTCTGAAAATCGGAAAATTTCCCACATTTCACGACCAAAGAATACAAAATAAATCCTTAGTTAGATAATTCGTATGCTTATACAAATGTATATAAATTTGATAAGCGAATTTAAAGTATTTTTTTAGTAAATTCGACAGAGGAAGGCTAATATATTACATATGCGACCGTTATTTCATATTGCGTATCACTAGCAACTAGCAAGTATCCACCATTATACTAAATTTGTTTTATCCTTCCGAAGAAAATTCTGGCAAAACCACTTTTGTATAATAACGAAAATTCACCGAAAATGCTTACTATAGGACTTCATTCAAAATACCCCAAGATCGATTATCCATCTCAAATGTAAGCTCACTAACGTGATCATGTCGACAACTGATGAAAATGAGAACTTTTAAGAAAAGTTAGTTTTGTCGTTTCATGGAGGAAGGTGTACTCGAGACCTGCACATACAAAACATGATGTTACGGTGACGTGTTTAAAATTCGTTTGGTATAAAAATGTTAATTTTAAATGATTTGGATGAATGAAAATATTCCATTGCAATAAAGGTTAGAGAATACTGAAGGGGCAATCAAAAATTGACAATACAGAGAAACTAGCAGCATAGGCTGCACAAGACGAAGAAAAACAAAACAACTACACAACACTGTGTGTTGGACATCACTATGCGTAAACTAACTCAAATAACGTAAGTAAGACATGAGTCCTACAAACAACTGGAGGTCGGGTAAAACTTAAAAGATAAAGAACAGCGCTTTGAATGCTGTTCTTCATCCAGCAGCCATTGTGAAGTATACAATGACGAGTATATATCCTGTCATTGAGTGTAAGACTTCCTCTAACCTGTAGATGAGTATCACTCATTACTTGTAACGCGCTTCTCTCTCTCTCTCTCTCTCTCTCTCTCTCTCTCTCTCTCTCTCATGTGGCAGTATCATAATGATTGATCGATTGTTGTTTAACGTCAAATGAGTTGTATTTTATCTACATTTATCACGAGGATTAGTAAACAAACGACTTATCACCGGGTTTGTAACTATATTAACACGACGGATTCCACTAGTGGAGCAGGAACTGTTTACCCTTCCGGAGCACCTGAGTTCACCCCCGATTTTTTGTTGGATTCGTGTTACTCGATCTTTAGTTTTATATGTATGTTTTGTAGATCGTGTATGTCCTTTTGTACTTTTTCTTTTGGCCATTGTGTTGTTTGTTACTCTACGATATATGTATTCTCATTACCTNATCACGAGGATTAGTAAACAAACGACTTATCACCGGGTTTGTAACTATATTAACACGACGGATTCCACTAGTGGTGCAGGAACTGTTTACCCTTCCGGAGCACCTGAGTTCACCCCCGATTTTTTGTTGGGTTCGTGTTACTCGATCTTTAGTTTTATATGTATGTTTTGTAGATCGTGTATGTCCTTTTGTACTTTTTCTTTTGGCCATTGTGTTGTTTGTTACTCTACGATATATGTATTCTCATTACCTTCAAACTCTTCTTAAATCGTGTAGGTAAAAAGATGACACCGATATGTCTTAGGCGCGGAAGCTTAGAAAAAAAGAGGTTATACTGAATAAGGCTGGAAAATTTTGTATTGTAACTGACCAGTAACTAGCAACACCATATAACTTGCTCAAATGAACCTGCTGCAAGTTTGTTTGTTTGTTTGTTTTTTTTTTTTTTGTATTATTATTCTCGCAGCTCATATGGAGTGGTTATCTCATTACAAAAATCAATACGATTAATATAACCATACAAACACTGTCATCCGCAATTACAACAAAATAACAAATAAAAACAAGAAACTTACAGGTCTCTCATCAACTTATTTGTAAGATTGCATTACAGAGGTGCTTCGACTATGAAGTCACAATGTAACAAACT
Organism: Gigantidas platifrons; assembly: GCA_002080005.1. Classification (NCBI taxonomy): domain Eukaryota; kingdom Metazoa; phylum Mollusca; class Bivalvia; order Mytilida; family Modiolidae; genus Gigantidas; species Gigantidas platifrons. The sequence goes on from MJUT01057460.1 coordinate 112,278, forward strand.
AAGCTGAGTAAGCTATTATGTTGTTAAAAAAGATTACATGTAATAGGCAGTTTCTAACAATTTGAGATGGGCGGCATTAGTTAGCGAATTAAAATTCACCATTGATTTTCATAAGTATTATTAAAGATGACTTAATTTCTAGATGGCGGCATTAGTTAGCGAATTGAAATTCATTATTGATTTTCATAAGTATTATTAAAGATGACTTTATTTCTAGATGGTGGTATTAGTTAGCGAATTGCAATTCACCATTGATTTTCATAAGTATTATTAAAGATCGACTTAATTACTAGAGGTTTTATATTTGTTCTTAAGCAAGAATTGTCATTTATTTTTTTTATCTGACGCACTTGTATTCTGAACTCTACAAACATTAGCGCTATTATAAATGTAATGTCTTTTCTGCATGTGCACATGTAAATTTATGCAACTGCTCCCAGCTACAAATAGAATTATCTAATTGATGCTGGTGTAGTAGCCTAATAACCTAATTTTATCATTACTTCCATAAATGTATCTTTTTACCACCAAATTAAGTGTTATTGGTGTTAAAAGTCATTTTCTAAACCTCTCTTTTTTGGTGATGTCGGCGTTTTCCGAACATCTAAATTGCCAAATATGGAAAATTATAAGCATATTATTAATCTTGTGTGTCTAAATTTATGTATTTTTGACACTTTCTAACTAGTTTTTGTTTCATTTTATTTTTAGTGTTTGCCTCCTCGGAGATTAAACCTCATGTTTTAAACAGTATAATGTTGGACATTAATTTGACATATTTAGTAGTCATGTTTTTCTACAAAAATAAAATAGGTTAGAAAGTTTTATTAATTCTACAAAAATAGCTATTAGCATAATTTTTTTAGCTTTTTTAACGGAGCAATAAAACGTAATTTGTTGCCACAAATAGATTTGTGTCGTATATACATTTTTTATATAGATTTATTATTGAATGAAGACATTCTTTTTTTAATTTTCTATTTAATATAAAAACTCAGAAATATTAACATTTTGAGCCATAATGTTTTTGTTTTGAGGAATTATAACAGTTCATTTTCCAATATTGCAAACAGGTAAATCTACAATTTAATTATTTTGATTTTGTTTTGTTTTTGTTTTTGTTTTTGTTTTTGTTTTTTTGTTTTTTTTTGTTTTTTTGTGCGTCTGTCATTCATAATTTAGTTTTCAATGTAGAAATTACTACACAACACCCCACAAACCACTGAATGGAATTCATCAAAATTTTCAAAATGATTGACTTAACATTATACAATTAATGACTTTTAATGAGGTGGATACAAGGATTCATTAACCTAAGAATATTATATTTACCGAGGCCCCTTAGGGCCGAGGTAAATATATTATTCTTGGGTTAATAAATCCTGGTATCCACCGAATTGAAAGTCGTTAATTGTTTTATTATATGACACATTTTATATGTTAATTTTACCCATAAAATAAGCTTTTATCACGACGTTTTCTTTGGTTTCGTATGGCGCAAGACGTTGGAATGCTATATTCACCGCGCATTATGTCGCGTGAGGTGAATATAACGTTATATCATATATTTATATTAAAATACAGGTGTTTTGTATATGCATTATCAATGATTGTCCCAACCCTATATCGCATACCCTATATCGTATACCCAATATCGCATACCCTATATCGTATACCCAAAAAATTTCAAAATTTCATAAAATTTCAAAGAAATTTAAAAATTCAAAAAACTTCAAAATTTTCAATTTTTTTTTTAATTTTCAAAAAAATTCAAAATTTTCATGAAATACATGTATTATATAAGGCATGGTTGAAATATATGATATAATGAGCATTGCATGTCAAAATCTGTATCACATGCCGTATCAACCCTCAACCTATATCACCCCTCGGGCCGGTGGCCCTTGGGGTGATATAGGATTATCGGGTTGATACGGCATGTGATACAGATTTTGACATGTAATATTCAGTATTTATCAAAGAACGTTTCTAGGGACGTCAGCCAATCAGATAAAAGAAATATGTATAGTCATATAATAATGAACAATTGCATCTTTTGTCTTGCTCTAAAAGAATTTTTTTTTTCTTAATATCAAATAATTTAGTTAACGTTGAATTCACCACTAATCCCAAACAACTTAATGTATAACAAATTGTTGATTACATTTTGAAAACCAGCTGCTCCTTTCAAATTTGAAAATATTTGTTGACACATTGGACTACGGGTATATTTAGTCATTAAGAAATAGCAATAGTATGGATTGATAATAAAAACTTAGATATCAAACTTAGTGTGAACCACGCGTTTCTAGTATAACCTTCGTGGGGTAATGTACAGGAATAATCTAAAGATTGATAAGCCAAACAAATTGAACGTCTTTGGGAGCCAGAAAACTAAAGGGCTGAAACAAGATAGACAAAATCTGCTTACGTTACCTAAGACTGAGGGAGATACACAAAAAATGTCATTATCTTTAATCTACGTTCATGTTATTTAGAAACTGTAAATTTGAAATGTAAATATATCTTATAATCTTATAATCTTATAAACTGGACCATTACCGAAGCACTGACTCCTGGGTGGATGATAACCTCGGGACCAATGATATCCACAAGCAGAGGTAGCAACCAATGGAACGGCCTTTGAATGTTGCCAATTTCCATACCATTTAAGTAGTAGACTGCTTTAATATATTAATTACATATTGAAGAAACATGCTTTCTGTGTTCCGTACTACACATTTGTATCAATTTTGAAATTAGCAAATATTTTGTTTTATATCTATCGATGCAATCACCACCTATCACCACCAAAGCTCGTTTCTAACCCTTGGTAGTTTTCACGGATGTTCCTTGTTCTCCATTAATAAAATTTACCACCACAATAATAATTCAATATAGCTGAGGTATTTTTGACATTTGCGTTATATATATAACACACATACCCCTAGTCATTAACCCAACATTATCAATTATTACTTATATTAGTATATACCTGCCCCTACTTGTCAGATTATTAAGTCTACTTGTCACTATGTCCACATAAATGTTTGACAAGAAATCTTAATCATCTGACTATTGGGAATACATTTCTTGTATATATATATGTGCCAACACGAGAAGTAATTGATAATGATTGGTTAAAAACATAACAAAATATCTAAATTTTCCATCTTATGTACCGGTATCACCGCTGTTTTCCCCCAGTTATTGACATATGACGGAGGAAGTTGAAAGCATTAGCAGGGACTATTTACCATTCGCGAGTACCTGAAGTCATCCTCAGTTTTTATGGGGTCCGTGTTGCTCGTCTTTTTAGTTGTTTTTCCTATTATGTGTCTTAACGTTTTTGGTGTTTTTGTTTTGTTTTTCTTCGTCTTGTGTGCCCTTTGTTGCCAGTTTTTTCTGGTTTGTCCATTTTTGATTGCCCCTTCGGTATTCTCTAACGTTTATTTACATAATAACAAAGTGGGTGGTGATACTGTTTAGTGATATGTTTGTCTGAAATCTATATAGCAAAAACATGACCTCCAACCTTTAGCTGAAATTTTGTTGCGAGTGGTGTTAAATTCTAATAGCTTACTGAACATTATGGGAATCGTATTAATCTTCTAACAGTGCGCATAATTTATAAAAGCTTGTAAGTATTATTCTATCTATTGAATAACTTTACATATTGCCCTTTTTGACGATAATCATAACTTGGTTTACGCATTGATACAGTTTACAATACACGACGGTTGCAATAAGTGGAACAGGAGAGGCTGCTGGTATCGGGGAAATTGGTCTCATTCATGGTTTTTGTTGAATTATGTGTTCTCCAGTTTTTATTCTTTTGTTTTATTTTACCTGTTCGGAGTCTCTCGATACTTCGGGTTTGTATACTTTGTGTTCGTCTTATTGTCTTCTTTCTTTTGTTGCTGATTTGAAAATTACTAAGAATGTCATATTGAATTGTTCGATGTTTTATTTTCAGACGACCAGGTATAAAGTCATCATCATGAGACTGACCATTCTTTTGGTTTTGTTTACCCTTGTCGCAAGTGGATATGCCAGATTCTTTTGTAAGTATTTCTGCTCAGTTATAATTTACTATTTTATTATTTAGATAATTATTTTTATAACTGCCACACATTGCGAGAATATAGTTTCCCATGCTTCAACTGTTCCTCTTTCTCCGTCTCAAACACATGAATGTCTAATTTAAGTCAGAATTAACAAAGATACAAAAAACATCGTTAAAACCAAACAGTATGGCTGTTAAAGAAGTCTTGGTCATACGTGGTACGTGGTCATTTGATTGTGGGTGAGAGATTCTTCGCTAGCACCAAATGCACAATATTTGAGCTATAGCCATGGAGAGCAAATATAGATGCCTTGTGATAAAATGATGAAGATGCCAAATTTGTATTAGATAAACACGATTAAATGGCTTTACAACATTGAAAGTTCGCTGTATATTGAATTTTCAACTAGAATTGCTGAATGAAATCTTTGTTTTTTTAATTCAAATTAATCTTTAAATATAAATAACTTCAGGACAATATCAATTGAAAAGGTAATCATTGTTGCTTCTTGTATAGTGTCCCTTAGTTTAAAAATCAGTGTATAATCGAACTAATTTTACCGGTCAATGTAAAGTTTCCGTGGTGAAATACGTACTTAAAACAGTGCATAGTCGAAATAATGTTATCATTTAATTAAGTGTAAATACTTATGTTATACTTTCATTTTGCAGTTTTCAGAAGACCAACTTATCGTCGATTCTACTATCCTTCCTATACGTCATATTACAGTGGTTACGGTGGTGGCTCCAGGGACTATGGTGGTATGTTATTGTAATCGAGTCCTATTGTATGACACAACATAAAAATATTAAACGGAGAATATTTTAAATTTTAATTTAAGTATTTACTATTATTATTGATTAATGATTGGTGGGGGGGGGACGTCGTGGTCGTGATCGTATGGCAGTCGGATTTATAACTACCTATGCAATCAGTGCCACTAAAGTTGTGAGTTCGAACCCCGTTCATGAAGAGGTGTACTCGAGGTGATTTGGGGCCGCCATGGTCGTGATCGTATGGTAGTTGGATTTGCAACTACCTGTGCAAACAGTGTATATCACCACTAAAGTTGGGAGTTTAAACCCCGTGCATGATGAGGTGTACTCGATACAACATTTTGTGATAAAGTTTGTCAGTGACTTGAGACAGGTCGGTGGTTTTCTCCGGGTACTCTTGTTTCCACCACCAATAAAACTGACCGCCATGATATAACTGAAATATGGTTGAAAGTGACGTTAAACACTATAAATCTATAAATCTTGATTAATGATTTGCATTATATTGTCATAGTACGTTTTATGGATCCATATTACCGTATGATATCATACAGGTACATAGAAACATTTAATCTGTGAATGATACACAGATGATCTCTGAATAAAACACGAAAAAAAAGTGCATGGCGACATTTATTCTATGAATGATACAACAATAAACATATATATATATATTATAGCTCACATAACAAGCCGTATACATAAAGACATATTTCCATCCCGTATTTTTACCAAATTAAATGCTGTTTTTATACTCAAAACGGCTTTATGAACATAAAAATATTACAACATATATTTCCGTCACAAATACCTGATCGATTCAGCAAACTCCTATGTTCCACGGCTGTACCATAACGTGATGAACATAATAATAAACAAAACGTTTCAAGAGCCTTGAAAACATTCGACGTCATGGGGCCACACTAAGGTTTTGTTTACATGTTGTTAACATTTAAACTATTGAAATGGCTTCGCATAGCCTGTTGTTTTGTTTTGTGATATATAATGTTATATTTATAAAGTTTAAAACATTTACTACATATGAAATTGTATTGATTTAGAAAGTTAATACAATATTTTCCTTCATAAGGTTTCTCCGTCCTAGAGGCATTAGTCATCCCCGCGGGAACCCCGGGGTATAGAAATGGGACCGAGAGCTTCTTCGGCTTCAAGGAGCGTCCGTCGGTTGTGCGGGATGTAGAAATTCACAGCCAACGCGTCCTTCGAATGAGACGTGAATAAAACCGAGGTCCCGTGTTGAGAGATTGCCACCCTCTTCGCACGTTAAAGAACCCAATGTAACAGCCCACTATGAGCATTATGCTCATGATGAGTGGTCCATAAGAGACCTGTTGCACTGGCTAAATTATCCGTCCCTACCCATCACCTTTCCTTGTTTCGAGTCACGTGGCGTTTAAATATGAAGATGTGAGCTATAATATAATAGTTATTCCGGTCATAGACAGGGTATATAATGTCACATTCACGGCTCATGGAATATAAATCATAATCCGTGAATGTGACATTATATACCCTGTAGTATGTGAATGAAACACAACATACATGTAGTATGTGAATGAAACACAACATACATGTAGTATGTGAATGAAACACAACATACAGGTAGTCTATGAATGAAACACAACATACATGTAGTCTATGAATGAAACACAACATACATGTAGTATGTGAATGAAACACAACATACATGTAGT
>MJUT01057460.1:126147-140797 GCA_002080005.1 Gigantidas platifrons
TTTTTTTTTTTTTTTTTTTTTTTTTTTTGCTTTTTTGTTTTGTTATTTATTTTTTTTGGGGGGGTTTGTTTTTGTTTTTGTTTTTGTTTTTGGTGGGGTTTGTATTGGTCAATCTTTTCTTGTCTGTCTAGTGTTTTGTGTATCATTAGTTGTTCTTTTTGCTTTTGACCATTGTATTGTCTGTTCTTTATCCTTCCATTAACAGCTTCTGATTGCTCCCCTTTGGTATCTTCAAACTTTTCTTACTGTTTGAAAACCTGCTGTCAACAAACTTGACCAATCAGCAACCAAGCTCGTTTTCTTATAAAAATGACTTGCGGTAGGTAGGTGGGGTTTTTTTTGCGGGTACTCCTGTTTCCTCCACCACGCTATAACTGAAATATTGTTGAAAGTGGCGTTAAATACCATAACCCTAGCTCTATTAATGATTTGTTTTAAAGAAGCAGACTTAATTCCGCTATTTGTTCATTTCTACCATATTCAGCCATATTATATAATATTGAAACGATCGAATGGTAGCCTAATTTGACAAGTGTTGAAAATCGGTGAACATCACGTAATTCGATGTTGAGACTTGTCTGTAATTTTTTACTTGCAGTTCTCATTGAAAGTGACTTAGAAGATTTCGAAATATCAAGATTCAACTCTATTTCCGTTGTAACTACTGACTAATACAGCTTTTATGATGTATTATTATACTTCCTGTAAGAAAGTCCTTTTATAGTAAAATTATTATATTTTCGCATAGATTTTAAAAGAAATATATAGCGTTGCAGCACTATGCGAAAATAGTATGCATTGCTGTTGCAACGGATTATTGATTTTCACGTCAATCACTGTTCAAATCACGTGCGAGGGTGGAGCTTATTCCTGTCTGACAGAAAGTAGGCGGGACTTATTTTCCTGATCATCTGTGCGCTTAACGTTACGATGTTCTTCACCACTAATTGAAATCGCGTAAAGACTATACTGTCGTCTGCAACAAAAACAAACAAGATGTCGCGGTTTGGTCAAAACGACCCCGCAGCGTTTAGGAAAGAGAATTGTAGGTCCAAGAAGACCGACCAACAGACAAATTTTGCTGTCAAAGTATTGTCAGATTTCATCATTGAAAGGGGTATGGAAATTGATATTTTGGAGGCTACAAAAGATGAGACCGCAAAATTGTTACAAGATTTTTATGCCAACATTAGAAACAAAAATCGTGAATTGTACAAGAAAAACACTCTTCTAGCCATAAGACAGAGCATAAATAGATATCTGAAGGAAAATGACAGAATGTTCGACATAATAACAGATCCTGAATTCACACAGGCTAACAACAATTTTACTTCCCTACTCCGGAAAACGAGAGAAGAGGGGAAAGGCACGGTCACACACCACGAGGCAATATCTATCGAAGATTTGAAAATGTTGTATGAGCACCCATTGATATTCAATACTAGTACTCCGCAGGGCCTACTTAATAAGACTATATTTGAGACAATATTATACTTCTGCAGAAGGGGCCAAGAAAATCTCCCAGAATTGAAGGTTGATGAATTCAACAATGAGCAAAATACACCACGTAGCAAGTTCAAGACGGCCCCTAGCACCGGCTTAAGCAGTATATTCTACGCTATATGTCGATAATGCTTTACATCCATATACAGATTTAAAAACAAACATTTCTCCTCATAACACATACTATTGAAGAACTATTCCAGTGTAACTATCTTTTTAGCAGCCAAGAAGACAAAATACAAAAGTCTTTAGCCCATCAGGATTACATATACAGATTTATATAAAAGGCTTCTTTTCATACTATGAAGCATTTTTCACATAGAAATACACTATTGCATGGCACTATTCAAAATAGTAAACAGTCAGTATAATAATGATATTAATGTTGTGTTTAACATTGACTATGGAAAATAGTAGCCAGGGTGAGAGACAATAGTGCACTCCCCTTCGTATAGTCAATGTTAAACACAACATTATTATATAATTAATATTACATACATGTACATGCATAGTGATTTGAATGATTCGCTCTGATGAGTAAAACATAGTTTGAATATATCAAAGAGTCCGTAAATCGAAAGACAAGCAAAACAAAATGACAAAGAAAGAAAAGGGATAAAAAGACAAAAAATGGTTCATAAAACACTAAATAGAAAACTAAAGATTGGCCAACCCGAACCCCACTAGAAACTAGAGTGTCACTCATGTACAATATCTGGTGATAAGTCATGAACAAGGAAATAAGAACCGGATTGTGATTACGGCGAACGACACAAATTTCTATGATAATCTGTAACGGGTCTAGGCGTGTCTTCATTCAAATGTGTTCTGTGCTGTATCAACAAATACTGTATTTAACCAACTGATGTATTTTGCATGTCGTGGCAATGAACATATTGAATTTTGCCGAAACATTATCACGTTAAACCAACAACATGTTACAAGATTTTGATTTCCGTACAAATTGTATACATGTATACCAGTTAAAATTATGTGTCATTCGTCTAAATTGGATTACTCCCCTTATACTGAAGTCATAGATTTTTTTAGAGATACAATTTGCCATTTACTGTGCATTGTATTATATTGTCTTGGTTTTGAATGAGATAAGTTTGTGAAATAGATCTACATTGTGTAACTTTTGATTTAATAATTTTTAGACAGGCGTAGTACACAAGACGGAAGAGAATATTATGTAATGTATCTGTATCTGTATTTATAATATAAACAACACAGAAAGAACAGCAAACGCACATCCACCCCCACCCCCAAAACGGAACTGATAATATCAGGAGTTCCGCAGTGGTTAGCATATCCGGTCGAGTTATTATATAAAATATAAATTTTGTTTGGCTAATTCTCTGTTTAATTAAAAACTGCAAAGCTAACATTCCTACAGCACCTACGTGTGGACTATACATCTTTTCGTTGATACGATTGAAAATATCTCTATAAAGTTTCGTTCTTTACCAATTCCCATTGTAAATTTCGAGGTGTAGGTCAAGGTATGAAGCAGACCTATCTGTATCTGTGGTATCTTTTATTTCAAGCACAATGGGATAGATGCGATCAACAAATTCACCAAACGTAATTATTTAGTGAACGGACATTATCTATATATATAGGGGAACGTTATATTAAAGGGTCGGGCTAGCTTCTATTAGTTAATATTGAGAAACCCTTGTATGAAGGACGAATAAAGGAACAAGTCGGTGAGAAGAGGAGCACAATTAGTACCCAAAGGAATGCCGGCTGTCCTGCAAAAAAACACGTCCACCAAATATGACAAATATGTTGTCAATCAAAAACTCGACCATTTTGATGATATCAGTTTCAGAGAACGCTTTGGTAGAATCAAAGTGGTTTTTACAAAATAAGATTTGTCACTTCTTAAGACAATGTATTTGTATCTATGTTGGCCATTATTTTTCATGAAATACGGATGAACTAATTATTTTAATCTGTCTTAGTTTTGAGTGGGGAATAGTTGTGTAGAGGAGACGGAAGTCAAATGTTTTAACGCTATTGCATGAGGATATGGACATCCGACATTGATTGTATGTACTCTAAAAGATCTTTAGACTTTTTCAGAATCTACATCTGATTCACACTACCTTTTGAGTAACTAGTGTCACAGTAACTCTGAAGTCGGGTTTTGACCGCCGATAGTATAGATGTTAATAATTTGGAAAGAGGTTTCGAGGAGCATTTGACGGAAGATCCAGTTCTTTATCTTTAGTTGAAATTCCAACACAGGCAAAGGTTGTATTCTAGTTTCAACAGAATTGTTATTCAATAGAAAATTTAATTTCTGGAAATGGTTTTGACCCTCCCAGATATTATTTATCCCTCTAGCACATTTATGTCCGAAATATAATCTGAATATCTTTTTTTCAATAACTAATGGATACATTTAATTCAGATCCGACAGACAGGACGAACATGATTGTATATGGCGGTAGGGTTGGGGTTGTGGTGTCTAACGCCACTTTCAACAATATTTCAGCTATATAATCAGGAGGTTTAGAATTGAAGTCGTCAATGTTGAGATCTTGCAACACGTGTTTATAGTTCGATAGGTGTAGTATATGTCTACGAGATTACAGAAACAGTGTGATCTTTACAATTGAGAGAAATTTTATATTTTACTGATTTTTGATAGAGGATGTTGGCTAGGTTTGTACCTGATGAGGTTATTCCAGAAACGCGTCGTGCACACACAATTTGATTTCTACGTTTGTATTAATGATAGCACGGTGCTGATCACCCAGTTATTTGCAATGTTGGTATGTTACATGTTGAAAACACTTACGTACATGACCGGGGCATTTCACTAAGAGGGGATGTTCAGACAAATAAAACTTGTTTTAACTCCATAAATTTTTATTGAAACGCATGTACAAAACCAAGGGAGTGTGTGGTCATGTATACATGTATGTACATTTTGTATGCCAAGGATACAGATTTTGTCAGTTTGTACGATTTTCCAAATTACTCTGACGGTGGCAATATATATATATATATATTTTTATCTTATCTTTACATTTTTATCGTTTTGATCTCATTTTGACAAATCCCATTTACAGTAGAATTTCGAAATATCCAACTCTAATAAGTCGTATCCTTGGCTCAGGTGAGGTGTACTCGATACAGCATTATGTGATAAAGTTTGTCAGTGACTTGCGGCAGGACAGTGGTGTTCTTTGGGTAATCCGGTTTCCTCCACCAATAAAACTGACCGCCACGATATACATAAAATGTAACTGAAATATTGTTGAACACCATAACCTTAACCCTCCTCGGAAAACTCGAAGGACAAATTAGGACTATCCGTAGTGTTTTGCTTAGCTTAATTTACCTGAGGTTGATTCACGAATACTTGGTTATCTCGAAATGAAATATCCTTTCCAACTATGTCTACACAATGATGTTCCACTTTACAATACGATTTCTTCAATAACTTAATATACAAACTTACGCTGCATCATATTGTTCCATCCACCCACTGTCAGTCCAATACAACAAACAAATATCAAGGACGGCAACGTCATCGTTGGTGTCATTGTCTTTATTGGAAATTAAAGGAAAAAAAAACATTATAATAAAATGTATTAAATTGTAAAGCATAGAATGATGAATACATTTGAATTTATAATGGTTCTGTTTCCTTGCATTGCATTGGACGAAACAGCACGATTCTAACTTTAGATTTACACATTGACAATTCGATTCTGCTAAAGATTATCAAAAAGAAAGTTTAAACAGTGTATTCCTACACCCTTCTATCAAATTTTCAATAAATAATACAATAAAGCATAAAAAAATTTCATCGAATGAATTAAAAAATACAAGAAAAAAAGCTAATGTAAATCATTGTATCCTGTGATCGTGTGAATTTTAGTACTAATAAAAGGGTAAAATAAACTTTAGTGTTATTTAGTCATTGACCTAAATAAAATGCTTTTCTGGTACCCGATTCATGTGGCGCGAAAAATAAGAAACGGTACCAGTATATGCGCGGACATGATAGAGAACACCCAAGAACAAGTGAAAATGATTTGAACGACGACTGATTCACATTATTTACTTTAAGTAAAATTTGGCAGCTGATTTTGACTATTTGGACTTAGCAATACAACAAGGATAAACAATATACGTACGTTGTCGTAAAAATAAAATGTATTGGTTCTCGCTGCGAAACAGGTATGAAGAGCTCGTTACTATGCTCTAGATAGAATACACTGAACATAACGTTAGAAAACAATTCTACAACAATGCATATCTCAAAATACACAAAACATATAATTAAAAAGCAGTAATTGTGAGTACACAATAGTACATAGCATACAGAAATAAAGTAAAGAAAATATAATTTGTCAGAAAAATTGATAAATTATTTAATACATTTTTGTAGCATAATCACATTCTTAATTCAGTTTTTGTTAATGGTGAATTCTGAACAAAATACTGTAGAATATACTCTTTTTTTTCAAATTTTCCAATAACTTTATATTGAAAAAAGAACACACAATGCAATTTGTCTTCAATTACACCTTTACTACACAGTTTACATAACACATTTTCCACTAATTGTATCATTCCAACGACCAGGGAACTTTATATTTGAACATCGAAATATCTGAAGTAAATATTTGTAGTAATAGTACCGAATGAAAATTGCTGATACTTAAGCATCAACATATTATGAAGTTTTACATTTTGTTATTCTTAAATAGAATAATAAGAATTTACACGCACACTAAACCGGAAGTGAAAGAAACAGGTGCTCCTTAAGAAGGAGTAGTATCTCGACTAAATTCAATGTTTCGTCGTGAAAGAGATCGTGTAATAGTTAGATTTACATCTAGCCATGCAATCAGAGTGTGTACTCGATACAATTTTATGTGATAAGGTTTGTCAGTGACTTGCGTCAGATCGGTGGTTTTCTCCAGATACTCCTGTTGCCATTAAGAAATACAGCTGATCACCACGATATATACTGAAATATTGTTGATAGTGGAGTAACATAACAACACTAACCATAATACATTATATTTAAACATATAAATTAGGAAAATATCTGGCCTAATTGTGCTGAGGTAGACATATTGGCGGATGCTTTTATTACAACAAGTTAAAAAAGGTATGTTCGATCGGTGCAGAAAAGTTCGACTCGTGACGAACTGTTACTCAAAAGCATCTGCTGCCAAAGTTCTTTAACATGTCATTCTCCCATAACAGACATACATATATGTCATATCTGGAATTAATTCCAATCCCCCGTGGTTCCCTCAGGTTTCATAATTACACTCACTATCATAACTATGAGTGCTAGGACAACAGCGAAAAAGCAATTCTGTCATTTAAATTTTTAAGTTTGTGTCAACTGTAATTTTCTCCCACTTAAGGTGAGATTTCTACAGAAGCGTATCCGAGTCATTCATGAAATAAATTAAACTAACAATTCCGGCATTTAGAATATCAAGCTTTCGAATTTAGATATCAGAAACAGGTGCCACGAATATGTACCAATAATATCTACATTGCACTGCCTTATTTTGTAAAGGAGAGATGTCGAAATAATAAAACATGAGATAAAATATCAGAAATCTTAAATATAAACATAAAATTGATTGATGTGCTTCATTTTACATTTACTTTGATTAATTCAACAATGAACAAAAACAAGTTTCAAAAAAGCAGAGCGGAAAACAAGAGAGCAACAGTCTATTAATGAGAGAGAGGGGGAAATGAAACAACACTTAAGCGTGTTGGTTGTCTTTCTTCATTTTAAAGGTGCAATTAGATCTTCAATAATGAGCAAGAGCAAGGGGTGGGGGGACTTCAGCGTGTGACGTTGAGCGGGAAAACCATTGGGTCCGATTTCCCACATATTATAGGGGAAAACGTCTTATATATGAATAATTGTATTATTTTGCCACATATTTGAAAAGTCGAAATTTCGAAATTTAAACAGTTGAATTGTGTGGATTTAAAAAGTCAAAGTTTCGGTATATAAACAATCGAAAGTTTGAGATTTAAAAAGTCGAAACTTCGAGATATAAAAAGTAACTATTTTCATAATATTATAAAAGTCTAAATTTAGCAATATAAAAAGTCGTATATTCGAGTTTTTAGAAATCGAATTTTCGAAATATAATAAGTTGAAATTTCGAGATTAGAAAAATCGATATTTTGAGATTAAGTTGAAATTTTGACTTTAATATTTATATGAATGTCCCTAATAAAATTCCTTTCGCATCAAATTATGTATGTTTTTGAAAATAAAATAGTAATTTAGTATTCAAGTTAAACTTACCGCCTGACTATGTTTGTCGTTAACTGATCAGCAATGGACAGTGATTTGGTGTACTTATATACATAATAGATGAGGTTATGTTGACCATACTATAAAAAGAAAAAATAGATACGTCACTTGGATAGTTTACATAGATCAAAGATCAGAGCTGTATTATACTTGACCATTTTACATCAAACAAATAATATATGAGGTTACTTTGACCAAACTATCAAAATTAAGAACGACTAGGTCACTAAGAACCATTACAGTAAACAGTATAGTACATTTCATTTAGTTCCGTCCACTCGTGTAATCCTTATGCGTACTTCGGTCACTCGTCGTCTTATTTTGATATTCAAAACCTACGATAAGTTATACTATATTAAATGCTTACATATTGTCGGCATAAAATGCTCAAATAAATCTAGGAGAGTAGGAACTGCCTACGCTTCCAGAGTTCGACCCCGGTTTTTGTGGGACTCATGTTGCTCAATGTTTGTTTTCAGTGTGGTATGTTGTGGATCGTTGTTTGTCTTTTCGTCCTTTGTCTCATGGCTATTGTATTGTCTGTTCCTCTCCGATATGTGGCTTCTGATTGCCCCTTTGGTATGTTCAATCTTTTCTTATAAACATCTTCATTTTTCCAGTTAGAAAAGGTCAATAGAAATACATAAATTAAAGCTTAGTCGATTTTGGCTATCCCGTTTAAGCCCTTTGGTTTTATTGCTCCCAAAATTTTAAATTATTTGGCTTTCTAATCTTTCGATTTTGAGTGTTGCCGACAAAGATTATTCCCGAAATATGTCGTGCGCACTAAATTAGATATCTGCGTGTTTCTTACTTTCACTGGGTCGATACCTCGCTGGTGGACTATTAATTCCCGAGGGTATCATCCACCCAGTAGTCAGTGCTTCTATCACTGGGTCAATACCTCGCTGGTGGACTATTAATTCCCGAGGGTATCATCCGCCCAGTAGTCAGTGCTTCGGCACTGACATGGTTTATTAGATATATTTATTACTGAAATTAAGATTTCCTAAATAATGTAATTATTAAGAACATATAGGGTAAAGGGGGGATATAAGTGGTCGTATCTATAATCCGACGTCCCGATAGTCCGACGATCCGTTAGTCTGATTGTCCGACATTCCCACAAAAAAAGTTTTGCTGAAGAAAATGTGATAAGTGTGATTGTAAATTTGCACACCTTTCCTTCTACTTATGATGTTACGATCCAATAAACGATTATAAGAATGTTCTGACCCCGCTTACGTGGATTTCCGTAATGGTAGCAACAACTTCCGGCGATCATTGAACAGTTTCCTAAAAGAGAACATATTCAGGTCGGCGGATCTAAAAAAAGAAAAAAACTTAAAAGGGGGTTCAGAGAATTTTTGTTATCTGCTTTGACTATATATAAATCCATCCTGTTTTACTTGGAAAGCAGCACTAAAGTACATACTGGATTCTTAATCGCTAATCGTATTCCCGACTTGATGCAGGCTTTTGCAATTGTAAATGGTGGAGGACTGGGGATACGATGGTATTATTGGGCATGACGGAATTCCATAAGAAATCCCAACGAAAAAGACCGTAGTGCGACAATCAACCAACAGTGTGTGTTAAAATATTTCGCCAACGATATATTTTCACCCCCATGAAGTCGGAACCGATTTTACAGAAAGGCCAAAGAGAAATCTCATCCATAAAACTTGTCGAGTAAGAGAACGATCTTACACTTTAAAATTTTGTCAATCTCTGATTCAAAGTGCTCAATTTCGAATATTCACGCGCCTTGAAAGGTGGTAACTTGAAACAATAAATGGCGGTGAAGTGAAGGAAGGGTAAACAGATTTGTCAGATTATCGGACCAGTCCGTCGGATTATAGGTCGGACCCCATAATAGAAACATCAGATTTTTTTTGTCAGCCAGGAGAATTAAACAGCCCATACCCCCAATAAGAAAACAGTCGTCGCCTTAGCAATTTAAAGAAATTTCTATATTTGCAAATATAATTTTAAAGTTTTAAAAAATATTGTTACAGAAATTATTATTGCTAAGTATTATTGATGATTACATTGTAACTATTATCAATTTTAATAGAAAGTTCACCTTTTAAATAGGGCATATTGCACCTGGATTGTTTTCATTCGTCTAATTAAAATGGAAAACAATTAAATTTTTAATTAATAAAAAAAAATATTTAATCATATGAAGACTGAATAAATTTTACTTCATTATTAGTTAAAGATGTATCAAATCATAATCATATTATTCAAAAAAGGATCCAGTTGAATATGAAAATGTAATAGTAGTACATTCATCACATGCAAGGAATTTGTTGGTTTTTTTTTGTAGGAAAATAAATTTGAGAACATCTATACATTTATACATCTATAATATTCATCTTTTCTTGACATCTAATGCTTCCTTTTAAGGAACAATCACTATATAAATATAAACAGATTTGTTATTGTCACATATCAGAGACTTATAAAACCCTATTTTTTGTATACATTTATGAGATTTGTTTCATGTATACATGGATTGGAAAGAGTTAGTTCCTGGTGTCAGAAATTCAAGATATATTTTATAGTAGACCAGTAAAATTTGTAACAACCTTTTATGTTTGTTACAAATTTTACTGGTCTACTATTGGCAAGGTTGTAATTTTGACATTATTTCCAAGAGGCAACGCAAAAATTTATAAATAGATTTAAAAAAATTAAATTGCATCCATGTCAATTTGGAAATACCAAAAGATTAAAAGCATTTATAATGTCTACTATTTGGTTTGTGGTGTTTAACGCCACTTTCAACAATACTTCAGTTATATCGTGGAGGTCAGTTTTATTCCTGGAGTACCCGGAGAAAACCAATGACCTGTGGCAAGTCACAGACAAACTTTATTGTGAATTTGCTGTTTCCCACAATGCAAAAAAAATATTGCCTAGGCAGAAAGTATTTTCCTGTTTTATTCAATAAAAATTAAGTAGATAATATTTTTGACCATTTGTAAGGATTTTGTACCTTATACACCCGGAATTTACTATTAACCGGCAATAGTTTTCACTATTTGCTCTGACCCCCTGTGACCTTTTATCAAGTTTTCCGATTGGCTGAAATTGGTCATGTGAATGAAAAACAGTCGTCGGACCTTGATGTTGTGTCTGCTGCAGCGTCCATAGAGATTATAAATGATAAATAAAAGGAATATGGAGTAAATATACATGAGACAAAAATCAAAATCAATACAGGATAAAAATAGCAAAGGAACAACGCTTGTATTGTTGTTTTCCATCTTGAAGTCACCATGATTCATTTGGCATTGGGTAGATGTTCATGATACAAAAAAAAAACAATCAAAACTCATTAGAAAGGTAGTCTCAGAAAATCAACTAAATTGGGTTCAATTTCTTCGTGTAATGTGTGATTATGTAATAAAACAGTTATCTGATGGAAGTGGTTGCAATATAGTTCAAATATTTAACCTTCGATTATGGAAATGATCAAGTGAACTATTGTACTCGACCGTTGGCCTTGTGCAATAGTTCAATTGACCATTTCCTTTACCTCAGGCCAAATATATTGAACTATTGCACCCATCTCCATTGAATAACTGTATAATATACTAGTAAATAAAAAAAAACGTGAAGATAAACAATGGTAAACGTGCGAAGAAGTCTTATATTGTGGTACTATGTTTTATTCATAATCGTACAACAATTATACATCAAACATACCGAATAGTATAGTATGTGAAGATGAACTTGTTAAGTTGGTATATATGTATATGTTATATGTGTCAAATCATTATTTCTTTTAATACATTAGCAATAAAATGTGTCTAATATAATATGTACATGCCATTATTTGTAGTGGGTTTTTTTTCAACCATTTTGACTTTTTAGCTTTGGTTATAGACACCGACATAACTTTACTAGATATTGATAATGACAGTTAGTGGGTAGTTGATGTCTATATTATAGACTATAAATATATAGTCGCATGACTCTTTAACATTTTACTGATCTGTTTTTTGTTGAATCATGAATAATTTCATTATACAAATGTAAATTACAGTAATGAAATTGACAGTTTATCTGACAGTTTCATAATAAAAAAAAAGTTCATCCTGACACACTAATCAGGGGCCCGTAACTAGAAGCACTCTTAGGCATTACGATGATCTTAAGGACGTCTTAAATCTAAAGAGTGTAACAAGTATATGTTATCTGGATGTGAATTGATTGATACCGAAAATATCAGCCTGCCGAGCCAGAATATGAAGTTTGTTTGGCGAGTGAGCGAAGCGAACGAGTCACAAACTTCATATTCTGTCGAGCAGGCTGATATTTTTCAGTATCAATTATATTCACATTCAGATGACATGTTTATCATCCTTAAATCAACCATAAACACGGATACATCTATATTTGTATTTTTCGCGGGAAAAATTACATGATTCAAAATATTCAAAATACGCTTCCCCAAAACCGTAGTTCATAAGTAGTTTGCAAAATATACCATTCATTTTTACAGATTTATATAAATGTTAAGATTGTTGGATTTTCCGTTTAATGGGGATATTCATTTTTTTTTATTACAAACATCAAAGTCACCCATTTTCATTAAAGGTTTTGCTTACCAATGCCGTTCCGGTTTAGAAAACATGACGGTCACAACCTCCTTTATGACGTAAAAAATTATGATGTCTGAAGAGAGGTTATCAAGAATTGTGTAAAGTACATTTTTGTAGGACGATGTTTGTTGATATTTCTAACGCGACAGTTCTTAATTTGATATATGTTTTATAAAATAATGTTAACTAGCTAATGGTGTAGATGAATTTTATTTATTTTTGCCATCTTCACAGGAATTATCGTTTAAATGTTAGGAGAATTTGGTGATAACTCCTGCTGACTGTTGATAAGTCCTGCTCAGCTCACGCGGACTTTGATACGAGTTTTGTTTATGGAGCCAGCAGGTATATATAGCCGGAGGGAAGGATGATAAGAAGCACTCTTAGGCATTACGATGATCTTAAGGACGTCTTAAATCTAAAGAGTGTAACAAGAAGCACTCTTAGTATGATTGGCAGCTCTTAACTTTTCCTCGCGACGACTGTCTACGAAGCCATCTCTCAGTGTTCTCTTAGGACCTACTTAAGAAAAATCTTATCGAATGAGTAACTAGAAAGTCGATATCAATCTCAAAGTTGTTTTAGACCACTCTTAGCTTATTTTAAGTGTAACAGGAACAAATTCTACGAGACGTTTAATTGAATAAAATTAAGGGAGGTCCTAGGCAGCCTTATCTTTCTCTTAACAGAGAATCATGGCTGTAGCATTGAGCTTGCTTCACTATGAACGCAGAAATCGAATTTCAAAACGTACATTTCGTGACAGAACAAACCCTCTTGATTTTCTGAGTAACGAAGGTATTGTTAAAGACTACAGACTGGACAGGGAAAGCATATTTGATTTATGCGGTGAATTACAGGAATACTTGGTGAGGTCAACTAGTCGAACTCATTACCAGTGTCTTTGCAAGTGATGATTGCAGTACGATATTTTGCCACTGGCAGTTATTTATCTGTCATTTGTGATGCTCACGGAGTTAGTAGAATGTCAGTATCTAGATGCGTTCATCAGACATCTTCATATTTCGCACAGAACACTAATCGTTATATTAGATTTCCAATGGAAAGGGAAGCACAGCTTTCGGTAAAGCGAGATTTTTTCAATATAAGACATTTTACACAGGTAGTGGGTGTAGTGGATGGAACATTAATCCGTATTAAAGCTCCGAGCAATGACGAACATGCATATGTCTGTAGGAAGGGGTTTCATGCCTTGAACATACAGTGTGTTTGTGATGCTAACAACAGATTTTTAGATATTGTAGCGAAGTGGCCCGGCTCAACTCATGATGCCCACATATGGAATAACTGTTCGTTGTCAGAAGCGTTTGAAACAAACCGTATTGGGAATGGTTTGCTGCTTGGCGATAGTGGTTATGGCTTGAAGCCTTGGCTTTTAACACCAAAGCTTACTCCTACAACAGCTGCAGATAGAAAATATAACTCCTGTCACAAGTCTACAAGATGTGTGATTGAACGTACATATGGTATATGGAAAATGTGATTCAGATGTTTGTACAGAGGATTAACATTCACTCCAGAGAGGAACATTAACATTATAGTAACCACTGCTGTTCTCCACAATATATGTACCGAGAGAAGAATTCCACTTGATGAAATGGAACCTGCAGTTGACGAGGAAGAACAATAAATTGACACTGATGACAGGCCATATGATAGTGAAGACGGTCGGAGGTTCAGGGACTATCTTATTGAGAATGTCTTCGCTCATTTGAATTAAAGTGTGCTGATGACTTTTATTACATTTTGTTTTTGCATTATCACTTTATCATGCTTTAGAACAGATGAAATAGAGTGTCGTCTCAAACTCAACATTTCCATAAGCATTATAACACATATCATAGCATAACATTGCTTTGATTAATGTTCTTCACACAAATGTTAAAGTAAGACCTCCTCCTCCAATGAGCAAAGTCCCACACCTGAACATAAGTTCTGTAAAATTAATTGGTATACTTTCTGCCATAAAAACACATTATTGAGCCTTTGAACTTTTCAGTTGGCACAAATGAGTTTTGTGGAGAACCACCCAATGAATATTCTTTCCAAGTTTGGTTGCAATCTTCTAAGTTGTTTTAGAGAAGAATATTGAAACGTATGTACCCATCAAATGTGACCTTTTTGCGTCAAATGGCGTTAAACAACATCAATCAATCAATAAATCAAAATTATCTTTAGACCA
>MJUT01057460.1:141492-156883 GCA_002080005.1 Gigantidas platifrons
CGGATGTTCGGAAATATCGATAAGTGCGTCATCTTAACTCTACATCTTAAGATTTTCGTAAATCACAAAGACAAACATAAGAAGGTTCAAAGAGTAGTTTCCAGTTACACTCTTTATGTACTCGTAATACTTTCTTAGACTTCTCTTAAGATTATTCTTAAGTTGGACTTACGATCGAGTTTCTAGTTACTGGCCCCAGAACTGTAAGTCATCACTTTTTATATAAGAGGTAAAACCGCATATGTGGCATTATAGTTAGCGTGTTCGCCTCGAGTGTTGTAGATTGTGGGTTTGAGCGTCGGTCGAATCATACCAAAGTCTATAAACATTGGTATTTGCTTTTGTTCCGCTCAAGATTAAGGTGTAAGAGCAAAGACTGGTTGTTTCAGAATCAGGATAAAGTGTCTACCCTCGAGCACTATGAAAATCAATGTAAGTGTGTTGATCTACAACGTCAGTAACCCACAGCTGACCGCATGCTTCGGTTATTCTCCAGTGATCACGTGATGAGTGGAGAGTAAGTGGAAAATTCATGACCCAATCATATTTGAAAGCTGACCAAGTCAACTCATTCCTATACAGCACGTCTGTATATCTTTTTATAGGATATGACCCCTCTCTCCTATGTGTTATTCTTATAAGAGTCCACGTTAAGTGCGATTTTCATTCGAAATATTTGGGTTGTGTCTAGATACCAAAAGGGTAATCAGAATCCGTAAATCGAAGAAGAACTGACAACACAATGGCCAAGATAAAAAGTACAAAAGGACAAACAACGACCTACAAAACATACACATAAAACTAAAGATCGAGTAACACGAACCCCACTAAAAACCGGGAGTGAACTCAGGTGTCAGGAGCATATGAAATTGACAGAGGAAGCATTACCGCTTAATGAGATGACCCACTCTCAAGATTTTCGTTGGAAACTGGATATGTCATATGTTCTCCATCAATGGTTCCTGGGGAAAACACACTTTTTTTGTAAATCCGGCGTTAAAAATACAAACAAACCAGAGGCTCAAAAGCTTTTACCTGTCCCTTGATTATCATCAATATTTTGTGCTTTCTGCACCTTTAATTTATTATCACATAGAGTCTTATGCTTACTGAGGTTGGGGCCATCTTGGATTTCTAATTCCGATAACAAAAATCAAATTTGCAAGGGATCGTTACATGACCATAATTATGCAATTGATGTACATTTTGAGTTCAATCATGCTTGCAGTTGCTATGAAAAAGCGTTTATTTATTTTTCTTATTGTTTCGTATCAGTAAGAAGCTACAAACAAAATTGAATCCTAATTGTATATGAATGGTCATTTGGTGGTTATTTGCAAAGTTGGAATTTTTTATTCAAATTATCCTCGAACGTACAACTTAGTTTTTAACAAATAAGTAAAGCCATAATTCATTTCCCATAGGGTACAAAAGTAAAACGGAAGTCTTGCAGTGGCGGATTTCCTGTATTTCGGATCTGCGTAAAATGTTAGCTTTTCAAAGCATTATCCAATGACCATTCATGGACAGTTTGGAATCATTCATGTTTGTTGCTTCAAAGAAAAAACTTTTATTCATTTTTCCCATATGCTAAATACTGCAGGGGCGACCATCTTGGATATGTTATCAACGTAGAAAAAATGTAAGCATTATATATTTATACAAAGGACATACCAATGACAATATATGTACAGTTTGAGTTCAATCATGTTTGTTGTTTTTAAGAAGAAACTATTGCCAGTATTCAATTTTTGATAGTGTCCATTGTTAAAAACTAAGTCTTTTTTGATCCACGTGAAAATACTAGCATTCAAGGCACCATTCAATGACCATTCATGTACAGTTTGGGTCCAATCATGTTCATGTTGTTAACTTAGAAAAAAAACCTTTTATTCATTTTCCATATGGTCTTGTGTTGAAAACTGTCATGGCGACCACCTTGCTTTAATTGATTGGCACTATAGACTAGTACAAGCCAACGTCACTTCCGGCATGTAGGACGCTTAAATTTTACATGGGCTTAGAAAATTCATTTATCCTGAAATAGTATTAGTATCTGCTGTGTGATTTAATATAATTTATCTCCAAAGGAATGTCTTCAATACCATTCAAATTGGAAATAACTTTTCTTGTGCAATCGTAGACTTTATTTAGTAAAATCTGTAAATTTAATCCAGGCCATGCAGTCACTGTAAGCAGCCATCTTGAATTCATTATTTTTCACGAACTATGGAATCGTTTTATGAAGTACGGCATTATGTCTCTGACTAAGATAAATAAGGAATACAAGACTTTAGCAAAAGTATGCGCCAAGGAAGGTGTTTTAGGAGGTTTTAAAAATCAAATAATTCTTGTTACCGATAGCAAGGGACATTCAATAAGGAGAGTATTACCAAGCCTAGCTAAATTAAAAATAATAAGTAAATCTGGAGCAACAGCGGCAGACGGCGACTTGATTGAAGAAGTAAGAAAGAATATAAAGGGGAAGAACAAACCAGTAGTACTAGTTTGGTTCGGGACATGCGAGCTGACAGTCAAGAGAGGGAAGTATATAAAATTAAGAAATCACCTTTACCAAAACGCAGAAATATGTCTAACGGAATATAGGGACTTTAAGGAAAAAATACTAGATACAAACAACAACACAAAAATAGTATTCCTAGATTACCCATATTATTCACCAAAGAAATACCATATATTGAATAAAAGTACCACAAAAGGGCAAAATGAGCCAGATGTAAAAGGAGACTCGAATAACCAAGAAGTAATAAGTGAAAAAAAGAAAAGAAAAGTAATACCACCCCTATACGAAGACAAAAACCTCAGTTCGGTAGTGGATTATTTCAACAACCACTTGAAACTTTTAAACGACTTAAAGACACCGCGATTTACAACCGATATAATAGCTTCTCACAGAAAAAAACCAGATACTAGGACAACATATAGGAAAAATTACAATCTCTACTATGATGGTATACACCCTCTAGCCAAATTGTGGATGTATAAATTAATTAGATTCGCTAGCAAAATAAGCAGTAAATATGGAGTCCCTGTTTGCTACATATATATGTGTATATAAGTTAAAATAGTTTAAATCTTTACGTATTATATATTGTGTCATTGTATAATCAGAGCATATTCATATTGTGTATCATGTGACTATTTGAACTATCATGTGACTATTTGAACTATCATGTGACTATTTGAACTGTCATGTGACTATTTGAACTATCACAAACAGACATATTGTTCGGTGGAAGTTGATATAATAAAAGACTAAGTATATAAGAAGAATCCACACGTAAGTTGAAGGACTTGGTAATTAGTAGAAATGTAATAGTTCATTGTATGTGGATATATAGTCATAACACTGGTATTGATGCTATTAGGAAGTTGAATATAAATAGTGTGTAGGCTACAGAGAGTAAATAAGTGGAAGTCTTGTTTACATGTACTTATAAATAAATCAGAGTAAATAAGTAGCAGTCTTGTTTACATATAAAATAGTCAGAGTAAATAAGTAGAAGTCTTGTTTACATATAAAATAGTCAGAGTAAATAAGTAGAAGTCTTGTTTACATATAAAATAGTCAGAGTAAATAAGTAGAAGTCTTGTTTACATATAAAATAGTCAGAGTAAATAAGTAGAAGTCTTGTTTACATATAAAATAGTCAGAGTAAATAAGTAGAAGTCTTGTTTACATATAAAATAGTCAGAGTAAATAAGTAGAAGTCTTGTTTGGTCTTATAGCTAACTTCCCCTATCAGTTGGTCTTATACTTCTCCTATCCGTTTGTCTTATGTTAATTTCTCTTATACATTGGACTTAAAATTAACCTCTCCTATGAGTTGGTCTGATACTTCTCCTATCCGTTGGTATCATACTTACTTCTCCTATCCGTTGGTCATATGACTACCTACACCTATCAATTGGTCTAATACTTCCTCTATCCGTTTGTCTGATGTTTACTTCTCCCATCCGTTGATCTTATATATAGTAGCTAACCTCTCCTATCAGTTGGTCTGATACTTCTCCTATCTGTTGGTACCATACTTACTTCTCCCCTCTGTTGGTCTAATACTTACTTCTCCTATCCGTTGGTCTTATACTTCCTTTATCAGTTTGTCTTATGTTAATTTTTCCTATCCATTGGATTTAAAACTAACTTCTCCTTTCAGTTGGTCTAATACATCGTCTATCCTTTTGTCTCATGCTTACTTCGCCCATCCGTTGGTCTTATTACTAACTTATCCTATCCCTGTGGTCTTATATTGTTAGTCTTATATTTTCTTCTATTTGATATTTGTATGAATCTTAAATTGTTTAGGGTTCGTCGTTTTCTCCGGATACTCCGGTTTCTTCTACCAATGAAACTGACCGCGACGATATAACTGAAATATTTTTGAAAGTGGCGTTAAGCACCATAAGCCCAAACCCAACCTAATTTTTTTTTACGAAATAGTAAATTAGGCATAGTATTTTCTGTATATTAGTCATGCGTGTTACTTGATAAAATTCTCAATCATGTCAGCGGTTTTCGTCAACTATGTAAAATTAAAACTGTTCTAAATTCACCCCCTCATGTCCATTACGACATAGAAGTTACATCCCATCCGAAGTCAAAATTCATTCGAACGGCTTAATTGGCGTGACAAAAATAAACGATGCTACTATGTCAACTTGCTGTGACAATTATATTCATCTAAAGCAAACCCTTCACGGACCTTTGTTTAATTACAGCACATGTTTAGACAGAAGCAAATAAATGCATATGACATATGCAATTAAATAGAACATTTTTAGAACAAACTTGTCATAGTTTTAGTAGAAAAAAAAACAACATTTATTTCTCTAATTAAGAAATAAATCGTGGAAGCCAGAATGTGTTGGGAGTTTTAACATGGATTGGCGAATATTAGTATTTTATCACATAATTTATACTGTCAATGGAAAAGTCAGTCACATTCACCCGCGCATGTGCTAATGAGATTATACCGAATGGATAACTCGCTCGTTTGATAACAAAACGAAAGAAGGAAGTCATGCCTTATAATGATACATCTGTATATCGACTGAAAATATGCCCTACTTGAAATCAGGTTGTTGACCATGGTTGAGCTGGAGACGCTATTCCTGATAACAGATCCCGTCGTGGTCGTGATCTTATGGTAGTTGGATTTACAACTACCAATGCAATTAGTTCCTATAACCACTGATGTTATGAGTTCGAATCTTGATCAGGGCGAGGTATACAACATTATGTGATAAAGTTTGTGAGTGACTTGCGACAGATCGGTGGTTTTCTCCGGGTTCTCCGGTTTCCTCCACCAATAAAACTAACCGCCACGAATATAACTGAAATATTGTTGAAAGTGGCGTTAAACACCATCAAACAAACAAACAAACTGATAACAGATCACTTGTTATATTCTATAGATATGACATCGTCCAATTTAATTTCTTTCTGAAATATAGTTATTGTATTGCAGAAAAAATTGCATGTGACCTATATATATATACCTGACCTAGAAAATTGTTTAAAAATACACCCGGTTCTAGAAGAGTAAATCCACCACAGATCGTTGTTTCTCAATAACAACAGAAAGTTCAAATAGAAACGAGGTCACCTAGCATTATGACATTTAACATTAATTTATTATGTGTACGTTTGTTTATATGTACTAATAACATTATTCGATCATTAACCATGTAATACTTTCTACGTTCCGTGTTGTGATGTCATTTACGATTTCCGCGTAAACACGATGTTCGGTTCGTCTTTACCTCCAGTTGTTTGTAGGAGGGCTTGTGTGTTTTATTTACGTTGTTTGTGTTTGTCCGGTTCGTCTTTACCTCCAGTTGTTTGTAGGAGGGCTTGTGTGTTTTATTTACGTCATTTGTGTTTGTTTATGTATAGTGGTGTCCAACATGTATTGTGTAGTGTTTTTGTTTGTTTTTCTTTGTCTTGTGTACGCTATGTTGCCGGTTTCTCTGGATTGTCCATTTTTATCGCTCCTTCGTTATTTACTCATGTTTATTATAAATATGATAAAAAGGACATGAAAAAAACATTGTTGTTTTTAGTGTTTTTGTTGAGAAAATAACCACGAATAGTTCAGCATAAATGGTATTCGTCAAATCGACCATATATATAATATGACACTTTCATAAGTCGAATGGGTTAGAGGTTATTGTGTTTTAACGACACTTTCAATAATATTTCAATTATATCGTAGTTGTCAGTTTTATTGGTAGAGGAGACCCGAGTACCCAGAGAAAACCACCAACTTTTCGCAAGTCATTGACAAACTTGATTGCATAATGTTGTATCGAGTACAGCTCGCTGTAAGCGGAATTCGAACTCACAATTTTAGTGATGATAGGAACTGATTGCACATGTAGTTGTAATCCAACTTCCAGACGATCATGACCACGACGGCCTCTCCTAAGTCGATTTATTTATTGCTGTGGAACGTCATAGCCACATTACAAACAATAAATCGCTAAGGAAAATGGTGGACATTTGGGGTGGCTGATTTGATAAACACTGCGACAAATCACGGTTGACCTCTGTATTGATGTTTTGATTGACACAAGGAAAATGTTGATCTTTGGGTGAATGTTTTGATTGACATAAAAAAAGGTTGACTTTGGTGGATGTTTTGAGTGACACTAGGAAAAAGTTGACTTTGATGGATGTTTTGAGTGACACAATGAAAAGGTCGACCTTTGGGTGAATGTTTTGATTACCACAGCAAAAATTGTTAACCTTTGGGTGGATGTTTTGATTAAAATTCCCATTTACCCACATGTTAGACCTGTAACTGATAATGTACAAACTATTTATGATTATATGATTCCATGATTAATATTTACTATGTGTTTGTTTGTTTGTGGTGTGTGTTGTTTTTTTTTTAAATAGGCCGTTTGTATTAGATTTGCATAAATTGACCAATTGTATACGGTATTGACAGATATACACTTGATCCTAAATGGGAAACCGAACCAAATTCTTCATTATGATTATGTTTACTGAATCATTTCATGATCATATCCCTGGCTTAACTAACATGAACTAAATAGTACGAGTTTCGTGATCGTACTCAAAACATGTTGCTCCCTTGAAATATTATGGGAATAATATAGTTTTACATATATACCATTACTAAGCGAAGACGAGGTTTAATTGATGTATGATGGACTCACATGTCCACTCGGAGATATTATAGTAGACACACAAGTTATGGGTGCAATGACCCAATCCCAAAAAACAAGACATATTTTTGGCTAGACACAGTAAAAAGTAAATGAACAAGAAACATGCGGTTAAAATGAATAATGGCGTTTACACTAAAGAATAATTGTCTGGGGTCTAAATGTATGGTAGCGGAGAAACAAGTCAAAAAGGTTGACCTTTATTATTGATACCACATCGCCGCCATGGCTGCTGGAAAGAGCAATCCTTCACCTTCCACGCGACAAAGACCAAACAAATATTTATGGATTAAAGGGAAGACATGCAATGAACAATCTCTTATTTGACATTGATATACATAAATGGCAAAAATGATTTAAGTAAAACTGAGCTATATACTTGTATACATGTTATTTTTGACATGATAGACAAGTAAGATGACAGACCAATCAAAACTTGGACCACCAAATATTGAAAGATTTATATTAATTTCCATATTTACTTGTTATATGCCAGTTTATAAATAAAGAAATGGTTTTCGTGGCGGTAACAAATTGCAGCCCTTTCCTGGTTTGTTGGATGTGTATGCCTTACAAACAAAATATTGAAGAGAAATATATGAAACCATCAAAACATTTCCTGAGACAAATCGTACTTACTCCACAAATCAGCCATGCTAATTATATATCAGTATTTTTCATTTTTCCCATAGCATTAATGACGTGTTTTGGTGTTGTTGGATATATTGGTAGATATTGATATTATACGTTATCAATCTCGAGATGTTATATATCCCGTTTTAAAGGGCAGTGGTTTTGTTAAACGGCGAGGCGTATATATATATCTCGAGATTGATAACATTTCTATCTGAATGTTCTAGCATTAATAAGTATTTCCTTGTTATAGTAAACACATAAATACGTGTATCTTTGGAAAAAGGTCACAGAGAGCAATTATTGATTTTCAGTGCCGTATGTGTGTTGTCTGCTACAATGTAAATGGAATACACAGTACATGCAATAGGTGAGAGCGTTTATTGATTTTCTGTGCCATATGAAATACACAGCACGGCTTCCATGTAGGGTTAGAAGTAAATGTTTAGCCAATCAAAATTCTACTTGCCACAAGAACATCAGATAATGTCTGCTTTACCCTGACGTATAAATAGGCCTCACGTTGTTTAGCATCCACGTATTTAAGTTTTTTTCATTTTATTTAAATTTTATAAGAAAAAAAGGGGGCAAAAATCGTCGTCTGCTGTTGTAGTTTCCGTTTTTTATGAGGATCGGTCGTGTTTTATCATTTTTCATTTCAGTTCTAAGAGGGTAAAAGATAAAATACCTCTTAAAGACTTATGTTATTCTATCTGATATTTTTTACATGAGTTTTACACATGAACTAGTTAGATTCTGTTACATCTATGTGCACCATTTCCATCTTTGTATTTACGTGAATAAATTTCTTAAAGAAAAGATGAAACTGAAAACAAAAGAAAAAAAAATGTTGTTTATTCGATGAAACGTACTCAGTAATCTACCTGAGTTAACAGTGAATAAAGATAATAATTGTACAACATTCGATTGTACATATCGTAAATATATCGTTCATCATCATCATCTTCGTCGTCGTCATCATCAAGAATGTCAACGTTATAAAGGGGCATGATGTGTCTAAGAAGCAAAGGATGTATAACCGGGGATTGCAAACTGAAACTGGAACTAAATCCACCAGCTGCCGGATCTGACGGCGCACGACCTGACTGACCTACAAAACAAAATAAAAGAGGATTTATGTATTGTTGTAAATCATGAACAGTCTAACCTGTATTAAGAGGTCACCTTTGGGACAAAGAAAACGTGGTCTTTTGAGACAGGTGACCTCTTAAAGGAGGTTCAATTCATATGGAATTTTCTGTGACAGGACGAGAAAAAAGTGACCTTTTAATACAGGAGACTGCCTAATAGAGGTGACTGTACTTTACTGAATTGTTCCATTTTAAACCCCAAATCTCTCTAGCTAACATATAGCCAGTGCATTTTTTGTATAACTTTCGTTGATAGTGCGAACTTGAGGAGTGAACATGCATAGGGGTGGGTATCTATTACCAATTTGGGGGATTTTTTAGCCAAATTGTTTGTCCCTCTCCATTTGTTATAAAGCCAACAAATGTAGTCCACCTTACTCGGTAAAAATCTGGACCCTCTTCTGCTTTTTCGGTGGAAACAATTTTATCAGCCCAATGAGTTTTCCAGTTTTATTGCAATACGTCGTCCATAACCAACGATAGACCACATTCCTATACTCCCCACTCGTCACCGTTGGGTCAAATTTTCGTATTCATGGATTATTAATGAGTAATTAAACAAAAATATGAGTTATTCCGTTGCACTATTTTACCGCCAATCAAATCACAGTTTTTAAAAAGAAAGGGATTTCCTTGCATATTAAAATGATAAGACGGAATAACGGATGGTTATTACCAGTGGAATATAGAAGATGAATCCTATATCCACTACTTAGATCGTATCTTTCAAAATCTGTTCGTTACGTCTAACAGGAAAATGTAGTGCTGTTATGTTGCTATGGAAACTACTTAATAAAGATCAGTAAGGAATAAACCCGAAACGATACTTTTCATATGAACGAGACCTCGGATAACAAACGAGTGGAAAGTATCTCAGTGTGATCAGCCGTGGGTTATCGACGATGCTTACAATATTGGAAGGCAAGTATTGTGTAAGTGTATCTTTACTTAATATAGAGGTTATATTTTTTTATAAACCGCTCAGTGGATTTTCATGTTCACATTTTTTTAAATGACACTTACTTAATTAATTACATTGTAATTATATAAAGGACACATACATTAACATCTATATGATGTATTTTTCTGACATGTAATACATTGTAAGCAAAAATAGAAATATATCAATTAAAAATATGCAACATTCTAATATGACGTCCTTCAAACGCTTTGAGTCCAAACCCGTGGTAAAAATAATATATACCTACACCCATTGTAATTTATGACGTCATCGACAATTTATAACGATATTTTACCATTTTTTACATATTAGAATCGAAATAATTCATGGAAGCCATATGTATATATTGTTTTTACCACGGGTAGGCCCTTTATGTCAGCTTTTCGTGGTAAAAACAATATATACATATGGTTTCCATGAATTATTTCTTAAATTTAATTTGGGGTAAACTTTTGCCTTTATATTAGCGGATTTACCTAGACTTATCTCACTGAAACAACAGTCCGCGGGTAGACATGTCGCTCCACTCAGACACAATATTCTGATTCTGAGCCCACCAGTCTTTGCTCTGACTCTTAATGCTGTTTGTTTAGTGGAGAAGTAACAAATACCAATTGCATAGTCTTTGGCTTGACCCGACCGAGGCACGAACCAACAATCCACCGTACTCGAGGTGAGCACGCTCTAACTATTACAACACCGATACGGTTATAAGCATTGTCGAAAATAGCGTTAACCCCATAATCCTGATCCCATATGACTTATTTAAATAAGACTAACATCAAAACTCAATCAAGATCAATTAAAACATCCCAGTTTATATCAGAGAGAGAGAGAGAGAGACCTTTGATCTACCTTACACTGTAAATATTCCTTTTGTAGACGACGATGTCCCTTGATGTTTGGCTTTATTGGTTGATTGATGTGATTTTTTGTGTTTAGCGCCACTTTCAACAATATTTCAGCTATATCATGGCGACCAGTTTTAGTGGTGGAGGAAGCCGGAGTACCCGGAGAGAACCACCGACCATGGTCAAGCAGCTGGTAAACTTTATCACTTGCGGCTGCGAGTCGAGTGCACCCTTTTTTGTAATTTACAAAGCCGGACACGAACTCACGCCGTATTGGTGATAGGCTGTATGAGTTGTTAGATCCAGCTACCTAACTCATTGAGTCACACTGGCCCCCTGGTTTATTGGTATTTGTTATATACATACATTGTATAATTATGAGCTAGGGTTAGGGTTATGGTGTTTAATGCCACTTTCAACAATATTCTAGTTATATCGTGGCGGTCAGTTTTATGTTGGTGGAGGAAACCAGAGTATCCGGAGAAAACCAAAGACCTGCCGCAAGTCACTGAATAAAAATGTTGTATCCAGCACACCTTACCTGAGCGGGATTCGAACTCACAACGCATGTAATTATGACTTTATATGTGTTCATGAATGTAATCTCGTAATTACGTAAAGATTTAATCTTCAGGTTATTTCTTCCCTAACCTGATTAAGATACATTGTATTTACTAAATATTATTTCAGTTAAAAATTCACTGTGACTTTCCGAGATCGAATCAAGTGTATTTATTATGCTTGATTCTATAGGGGTGTTGTTCAAAGGGTTTTAACAAGCAAGTCCGACACTTCTTCACATAATGTTGTACACCTAGCCCAGGGGCGGATCCAGGGGGGGGGGGCGCACACCTGGCGCCCCCAAAAAAAAAATTGGAAAAAATATGATTTTTTTGCGTAAAATAGGGATTTTTCACACGAAATACCCCAAAAATTTTCGCGCCTCCCTCCGCTCGGTGTGTTTTTATTAAATGCGCCCCCTAACTTGAAATCCTGGATCCGCCCCTGTAGCCCTGATCGAGATTCGAACTCACAACATCACGGTGGTGATAGGCACTGGTTGCATAGGTAGTTGTAAATCCAACTACCATACGATCACGGCCACGACGGCCCGTGTGTTTCCGAAGAGTTAAAATGCTATATTAGTATTAAGACATATAACATATATGTATACTTACGTTGCATGTGATGTTGGAATTGTCCATTCGTCAATGCTGTACAAAGTATTAATATAAGGCAAACACATGATGCTGACATAGTGTATTTCCTTTTATCAAACTACTTTAAATCACTAAAGCATTCTCCAGCAAACAGCCAAGACTTTCTTCAACACGACAACATCACATAATGTTAAATAAAAAAAATTGACCAATAAAATATAACAAGACGCGACTATTACACATGTTAACATAAACATCATAATACCTTTTGATGTGACTGAGATTGTTTTCCCACGGATTGATTAACAACCATGATAAACTTATTGGTTCCTATTATATTTGGTTATACCGTAGTCTTAGGTGTGTATTGCAGCGAAAAATGCCAGTTTTGGATTTGACATAATAAAATCAACATTAATAACTGATGTTTTTTTGTTTACATGATCTGACCTATTCCCAAACTAATATATAAAAAGATAAGAAGTCAACTGTTCAAGGTCCTATTAATAATTTTTTCGAAGTCCGATGCATAGTTAGTTGACCAATAGTGAAGATTCCATGTGTATACATATGCTATGAAAAGAAAGCTTAAAGTGATGGTAAATAATTCCACCAATATCAACAAAACGAACAATGACCTCTCATCTTAATTAACTGAAAAAAACCACGACGTACATGACGTTAGAAATCCAGGTCCTGGCTTGGGACAGGCACGAAATGTGGCGGTGTTAAACCGGTTAATGGGATCCCAACCCTCCCTGGATCTTCAACGGTAATACATAAATAAGATAACGATAAAAAACACTGCACATGTTCGCTTCCACTCAAAAATACAACATATATAATCACATAATTGAATGACAACATATCTGTATCTGTATGGTACCGGAAATGAACTCAGGTAATGAGTATAACTTATCCGGGGAGTCTGTGCGCTAGGTTGTTTAGTCGCGCGGCGATGTTAAGGCCACCTTGAATGCTGTTACACTTTTGCAATGTACAGCACTGTCAGATAGGTTGTTCCAATCTTTGATTGTTTTAGGAAAATAAGAGTTTTTATATATATCAGTGTTTGTTGATAGCAATTTTATCTGTCTGTTATTTGTATTCCGGCTTGGTCTGTTGTTAAAGGTGGTGATATCATCGGTTGGGATGGCCACCAGGTCGTTGACAATTTTGAAGAGCAGTATAAGACGCTGTTCCCGTCTGCGTTCGGTAAGTGGTGTCCACTTAGGCTTTCCATCATAGCTGTCATGCTACTGCTATGCCGATAGTCATTAAAAATGAAGCGAACAGCTCGCCGTTGTACTCCTTCTATGCGGTCTATGTCTTTTGGAAGGTAAGGATCCCATACTGTGGCCGAGTAGTCCATAACTGATCTTACATTTCTTGTTGCAGTGTTTTGGGTTTCGACGAATAAATCCCAGTGCTGAATTTGCTTTGTTGCATATTTTGTTGATATGAGTTGACCATTTAAGATCGCTACTGATTAGTACTCCTAAACATGGATTATTTTCTACCTGTTCCAAAATATGATTATCTAAAAAATAATGATGAGTATATGGATCCTTACTTCGGTGTATAGACATTTTGCAGCATTTGGTGACATTAAATCGCATTCCCCATGTTCTTGCCCACTGTTGTAGAGAGTCCAGATCTTTTTGTAGTTCGAGGTGGTCTTGCATTGATGTAATTGTTCAATACAATAGGCAGTCATCTGCAAATAGACGGACTTGGGATGTGACACATTTTGGAAGGTCATTTATGTCGCACAGGAAGATCAAGGGTCCAAGAACAGTCCCTT
Source organism: Gigantidas platifrons (assembly GCA_002080005.1). Classification (NCBI taxonomy): domain Eukaryota; kingdom Metazoa; phylum Mollusca; class Bivalvia; order Mytilida; family Modiolidae; genus Gigantidas; species Gigantidas platifrons. The sequence continues at coordinate 155,268 of MJUT01057460.1, forward strand.
GTGGCACTCCAGAATCTACTGTGCACGCTGACGAAAATTCTCCTTCCACTACAACCCTTTGTGACGATGTGTTAGGAATGCTTTTATCCACTTGTTTATCTTGCCATCTATCCCATATTATGTTAATTTGAGTGATAATTTGTGATGGGGTACTGTATCAAATGCCTTACTGAAGTCCAAGATTACTGGATCTACTTGTTTCTTTATATCAAATGATTTCATGATGTCATGCATGGTTATTATGAGCTGACTTTCGCAGGAATGTCCACTGAGGAGTCCATGTTGTAACGGTGTTAGTATCTTTTGCTTCTTTCTAGATGTTTAAGTACATGGCGACTAATGATGTGTTCTAGCAATTTACAGCACACACAAGTTAGTGAGACAGGGCGATAGTTGGTCGCAGTGTGTTTGTCTCCTTTTTTACAGATCGGGCTGGTATTTGTATTTCTCCAGTCTGTTGGTAATGACTCAGTTTCTAAGCTTAGTTGGAATATGTGAGATATCACTGGTGCTAGTTCTTCTGCACAGCTTTTCAAGACTGTTCGAGATGTTATCAGGGCCGCTGGCTTTGTCCGTATTGATGTTTTTCAGTAGTTTCTCAACTCCTTGACATTCAATTTTGATGTTTTCGGTACTACTGTATTTTAAATCTCCCATGTTTAGTAGTGGTTCCGATGTATCTTCTCTTGTAAAGACGGATTTAAATTGGTCATTTAGCATTCAGTTTTGCTATCCTGATGTAAGATGCCGCTTTTCTTTATTCCCGATACTCCTACATTGTCAGTGCGTTTAGACTTTACACACTTCCAGAAAGGCTTGTTGTTCCCCTTTTCTAAGGCTGTGTCAAGTATGTTGTTTACATATTTCCAATGTGATTGTCTTACAGCTTTCTGTGTAACTCTTTTATGTTTTCTATATTTTGTCCAGTCTTCTTCTTTGTTAGTTTGTTTTGCATGTTGGAATAGCCTGTTGTTCTTCTTGATGAGTTGTTTATCTACTGGAGTAAGCCATGGTAGGTTGTGTCTTCTTGATGAGTTGTTTATCTTTTGTAGTAAGCCATGGTAGGTTGTGTCTTCTTGATGAGTTGTTTATCTTTAGGAGTAAGCCATGGTAGGTTGTGTCTTCTTGATGAGTTGTTTATCTTTAGGAGTAAGCCATGGTAGGTTGTGTCTTCTTGATGAGTTGTTTATCTTTTGGAGTAAGCCATGGTAGGTTGTGTCTTCTTGGTGAGTTGTTTATCTTTTGGAGTAAGCCATGGTAGGTTGTGTCTTCTTGATGAATTGTTTATCTTTTGGAGTAAGCCATGGTAGGTTGTGTCTTCTAGATGTTTGTTTATCTTTAGGAGTAAGCCATGGTAGGTTGTGTTTTATTGATGAGTTGTTTATCTTTAGGAGTAAGCCATGGTAGGTTGTGTCTTCTTGGTGAGTCGTTTATCTTTAGGAGTAAGCCATGGTAGGTTGTGTCTTCTAGATGAGTTGTTTATCTTTTGTAGTAAGCCATGGTAGGTTGTGTCTTCTTGATGAGTCGTTTATCTTTAGGAGTAAGCCATGGTAGGTTGTGTCTTCTTGATGAGTTGTTTATCTTTTGGAGTAAGCCATGGTAGGTTGTGTCTTCTT
>MJUT01057460.1:212409-270745 GCA_002080005.1 Gigantidas platifrons
AGTAAGGTCACATATACCTGAGGGAGGAGAACCTTAGTAAGGTCACATATACCTGAGGGAGGAGAACCTTAGTAAGGTCACATATACCTGAGGGAGGAGAACCTTAGTAAGGTCACATATACCTGAGGGAGGAGAACCTTATTGTCTATACCTGAGGGAGGAGAACCTTATTGTCTATACCTTAGGGAGGAGAACTTTATTGTCTATACCTGAGGGAGGAGAACCTTATTGTCTATACCTGAGGGAGGAGAACCTTATCTTGATTAATAATTACTTTATTTAGGAACTATAAATTTCAGAAATAAATAAATCCGACAATGCAATGGTCAAAAGACAAAAAGACGAAACCGAAAACAATGATCTACAAAACACTACACAGAAGACTAAATATTGATATTATCTAGTAAGTGGAAGGTCTGGATACATAACTAACAACAGTATCAACACAAGTAGTAAGTGGAAGGTCCTGATACATAACTAACAACAGTATCAACACAAGTAGTAAGTGGAAGGTCTGGATACATAACCAACAACAGTATCAACACAAAGGTAAATCATTCAGAAGATCAGACTAACCTAAAAATCCTACTAAAGCTAAGAGTTAGACAAGTGATCCGAAAAGGTTATTTGTTTGTTTGTTTGATGGTGTTTAACGCCACTTTCAATAATATTTCAGTTATATTGTGGCTGTTACACCGAAAAGGTGTAAAATTCTTAAACAATCGGATGCTCATTTTGGTTAATGTACAGCGAAATATTCGCACTTGTACTTTCCAATAATTGCAATCAAGTTAAAAACAAAAAACTTGTCTAAAGGAAATCTTGCCTATTCTGATAAAATACTGGTTCCGTGGACGATCCATCATACCTTACATTGTACTACTGTATATTATATAATTTATGAATGTATATATTTGCAGTAAATAACATAAATGATATATTTCAGGCTTTCACCACCTAGAACAATGGTATCATTATCCAATGAAACCGTTACACATCCTTTAAAATAAAAACGTAGTATCTAAGTTAGTACGGTCGGTGCGTTTCTGAAATAACTTACATCAGGTACGCTCAAGTCGAAAGGTTGGAAAGTCTAATAATATAAAACTTATCGGGAGCAATTAAACCAAACGGTCTAAACAGGATTGCCAAACCTTTATAAATCTGTTCTCGAATATTTGGTAGAATGTTAAATGGATTTGAAGCCAAATGCTAAGATTGCAACCATATCTTAAATACAGTAAATACGGTTTTTGTCTAAGTAAAAACATTGTAATGTCACACTGTTGCAACAGTTTTACAATCTAATGGGGAAATCATAGTAACAGAGTCGGAATCGATGCCATAACTCGCTTTCATGCCTTGGTAGAATCACTTCGATAAAATGCGGCGGGGATTAATAATTTTATTACACATGATTAGGGTTATGACGATTAACGCCACATTCAACAATATTTCAGTTATTTGTTGGCGATCAGTTTTATTGGTGAAGGAAACCAGAATACCTGGAGAAAACCCCTTCACTGACAAAATTTATCACATAAAACTGTATAGAGTACATCCGCCATGAGCGGGATTCGAACTTACAACATTAGTGGCAATATAGTTGTAAATCCAACTATAATACTATCAGGACAACGACAACCCCTTTTATTGAAACAGATACGTTAACTTCGTGTTACATATGCATCTTAATCCTTTTATTTTCTATAACAGGTAATTAATTACCTTTATATTGTCTAGCTACACTTTTAATGTTTATTGTCGACATGGCAATGTTGTATGTGCACTTAACATGTGTAAAAGATCACCATTAAAAGGTCGCTTCAGTGTTGTAATTAGTATTACCACTGTTACATTTTTTTGTAGTACATGGGAAAATATCTAATTTATAATTTATGTTAATTTCTATGATATTCCTTTTATCTTGTTCTAATTATTATTTCTACACATAGAAATGTATAGCGAGGGAATTAAGTATGTTTTGCACTGACTTGATATTTGTGTTTTTATTCTTATTGGTTGGACGGGTATTTTATTTTTGATGAGAGGAATATGGAACTAGAAATGTAAATTGGCATAAAAACTGTATGGGCACAAATATTTTTGAATGGTTCGAAATAAACATTTTGTCCTTATATACGCCATGCATGTTATCATCACACTGTTGGCTGATAAATCCTCTGAAACTCTCCACCATTTTCTTGCTTCCAAAAACTATTAAATTACATTTTATACCAAAGACATTTCGTGTGCACTAAATTAGATATCTTTGTCCTTAATTCAAACTGTGTGGTATTTTAGTGGGGTCAATTTATATCGTAAATACAATGTACCTCATATCCTGATGTCTTATATGCATAGATCGACAGATGTTTGAGAACATTTACTAATTATAATGTATAATGTCATATAAACAATGTATATGTCATATCCTCTAACAAGAAACATATTTCTTTTATTTAAAAATAACTGTAAACCCTTTTAAGTGTTCATTTTGTGTAACTGACATTCAGATCTTGCGAAATGAAGATCGACCAACAAAAGTTAATGACCACTTTTATATAATATACAAACTGAACTAGCTTTCTTGACAAAACCAAATATGGCTTCTGGTATCCTACTTCTAGTCATTACGAAGTATGTCTTATTTTGGGTCATATACGGAAAAAAGTTTCAACATGAAAATAGTATGTATATTTCGATTCAGTATATTCATAATAGTTCATATATCATTTTAAACCATCCAAAGGCGTAAAATGCTAATATATCGATCCCTCTATAATACGAACAATCTTAACATGTTTGTAATAAATGTCCGATTTGATAATTCAATATTATTTTCATCTTTCCAAAATTCTCTTGTTCTATTGCAATTTGTTTGTATACGATGTTCAGTTTGTCAGTAAAAAAAAAATTACATAAGCAATGAGCAATGTAGCATTTAAGAAGATTGGTCTATTGTTAGCTTTACACATGCTGTTAAAATAAAATTAAATATAAACCTAGCATAGCATAAAAAAAATCCAATATTTAAATTAAAACACATGAGTTCATCCCTGTTTTAGTGGGGTTTGTGTTGGTCCATCTTTAGTTTAATGTGTAGTGTTTTGTAGATCATTGTTTGTCCTTTTGTCCTCTTTCTTTTGGCCATTGTGTTGCTAGTCCATCTTCCATTTACGGATTCTGATTAACCCTTTGATATCTTCAAACTCTACTTGCGCAACATGAAAACTTAACTGCCATGTAATTCCCATAAAGAGTGAAAATTGGGATTTTTTGTATGAAAAATTAATAGTTAGGCCTAAATTATAACGATGCCTCTATAAAATTACAAGCATAAATTAACGAATTCCAATTCCTGATAATTGTTTGGTTATTAAATATGCATTGTATATGTATCGAATCACCATTAAAATGTCTAATATTCACGAATGTAGCAATGTATACAAGTGCCCTCACTGTCTATATAATTCTAAAAACAGTCATGATTTGTATAGTTAATATTCAGAATACCTGCTATAAGAGAGTGCATTTTTTAGGTATTAACGACCTTTTTAAAGCAATGTTTCTTTCATTTAATTTAATACAGTCAAGACCATAAAGATACAATAAATCTTATTTAGTAAGGATCTTCTATGTATTTTCCAGTGATCTAGTTAAATAATATATTATGTGTTTACTCTTTAGGTTTATATAATATATACAAAAAGACTTTTAATAATAAAATTTCATATTGAAGAATTATTTAAAATCCTTTAAAATTAAACATACCTTTTGCGCGTAGTGACTTCCTTGTCGTAAGAACCAAAAAAATGGAATACACATTTTTTTATATATGGTCAATAGTTACATATTTATTAATGGGTATTTAGACACATTTTATCATCAAAGCATAAATAGTTAATGGGAAGTAGTAAAAACATCAATAATTAGATGAATAGGACATTAATGTTAGTGGACATTATCACAGGCCATAATTGACCACTACTGTAACACAGTACTTATATTACATGTATATAACTACTTTCTCACTGTAACACTGTACTTATATTACATGTATATAACTACTTTCTCAAGCTTGTGCAGATTAATTTTTATATGCAATTAGCTGGACATCATTTATGGTAATTTTTTTTTTTTTTTTTTTTTACAGAATGCTAAATATTTGGTATATATTTATTTGATCATACATGTATTTGATAATCCTGGAATACTTTAACTATAATATGAATAAAAATGAGAATGTACAAAGAATTAGCCTTTTAATCTTATACCGTATAAGAAAAGTTTGAAATTAACAAAAGAATAATCAGAAAGCGTAAATCGATGGACCAATAGAAAAAAAGACAAATTGTTCACAAAACACATCAAAGAAAGCTAACGATTGAGCAACACTAATCTCACAGAACCAGGGGTTAACTCAGGTGCCTTGGAATGGTAAACAGTTCCTGCTCCACTAGTACCACCCGTCGTGTTACTGGTAAACGAAATGAACTTCATCTAATTTTATCCATTTTCATGGATTCGTCCTCTAAATTTCTTTTTTGTAGTAATTTCGTGTATGTGTTTTGTTGGGAATTGTGATTTTAAGTATAATTTCCGTGTAAGAACAATATTTAGTGTATCATTTCATGTCATTTTTGTTTAATGTTATTGGTTACTGGTTCTATAAGTAGTTTATATCACTTATTATGTGTTACGTTACAGCAATTGATATTTATTAAAAATATCAGAAAATGAGTCAAAAGGTACCAAGACTTGTTCAAAAGGGATAAATAAACAGAAAACGACAAACCCATGGTTAAAAGGAAAAAAGACTTGAACCAACACAATTACAATATGCTGAAAATAGAAAACTTCAAAGGAGCAATACGATACCAAGCCAAACGACGGGTATGAACACATGTGCCGGGTATGGAGGGCAAGAAGTACCAGCTCCATTAATTCACTTATTCATTTAACAGTCCTTGAAATGAAGTTATTGACATATATAATCTTGATGAAAAATAAATATTTGAAATATGTAATGTGCTATCTAATTAAATATTTAAAGATTCAATTCCTAGACTGCTTATTATACCATGGTTTTATTTTCCATTGAGTCTAGTTGAAGTTATATGAATTAGCTCAAATCTTTTGGCAATATAGTTACAAATTAGTTTCAATGCATACAGCTTGCCATGAATCTTTTCAAAGTTTGTGTGACCAAAAAAAACTCAAAATGGACTAAAAAGTATGGTTTCTGCAACTGTTTCCACTGTAGCAACATCTTGAATATTTGTTCCTTTTTCACAGTTATTTTGAAATTCCTGACAAAATTATTTTATTGTAATCTTTAAAGGAGGAACTTTTTTCTCTAGGGAGTCTTCAGATTCAGTTTTTAATGTCCAACTACTGCATGACATAATGGAAAATATCCAACATTTAGGCTCTTATTGATCTGACTGTGACCTTGATTGTGGTAGCCTCACAAAGTTAAGGGGACCTTATTATTATCACAGTTAATTGATTGGTCTTACGACATTGTGTGGACTATCATCTCCTGTTCCGTTACCCTTGAACCAGTAGAATCATATTTTTAATCGTCAGAAATATAAACACTGAGGACATTGTTGTTAAATGCAATTTCATTCTTATACTAATTACATAATGATACATATTACAATAACGTTTTGTTATCTAGATTACAAATGTCATTAAAAGATAGTGAGGGGCGGTTAAGAACGAAACTTTACGACAAAGAAGATGATTTCAATTTTCCCATTGTGAGCTTTCCATTTATATGTCGCAACATTCCAACAGCGTATGCATGTGGAGTATATATCTCTCAGTTATTCCAGAACTTATGGATCCTATCAGGATTTACTTGATAGAGGATTGCTGCTATATGGAAGCTACTGAACTAAGGCTTCCTATTGGTTAAGTTGAAATCATCACTTCGAAAGTTTTACGGTTGCCACCATGACTTGGTTGACCGTTACAGAACATCTGTGTCACAAATGACAACGGATATGTTTCACATGTCGTAAGCACTTTCCGGTCCTTTCCTCGTTCATGACTTTTCATTGGGTTTGTAACTAGAATAACAAGACGGGTGCCACTAGTGGAGCAGGTACTGCTTACCCTTCATGGGTTCACCCCCCGGATTTTTAGTGGGGCTCGTGTTACACGATCTTTTGTTTTATTCGTAATGATTTGTAGATCGTTGTTTGTCCTTTGTCTTTTTGGCCTTTGTATTTTTGACCTTTGTATTTTTGACCTTTGTATTTTCGGATTCTGATTTGACTCCTTTGGTATCTTCAAATTCTTCTTTTTTCAGATTCTGAAACTATAAGCGGATTGATATATATGTTTTAGAAAATTGTTCAAATTCCTTAACTGTTCTGAGTTTTTATATAAACTTGAATGTTCGGTTCTATTTTATTTCAATTTGTTTTGTATGTTTTTATGTTATATATATGTATTAATTTATGTTTACTGATATCGACCACAATGACTATTTCATCTGATTGTCGTATCGTTGAGCAGTAAAATGGCGAGTGCCTCTAGTGGAACAAGAATTCCTTATCCTTCCGAATTCACTGTCGGTAATGTGGGGTACGTGTAGCTACATCTTTAGTTTTCTGTTTGTCTTTTCGTTCTTTTTCTATTGGTCATATTTATTGTTTAACCCTTTGGTATCTTCAGTTTTTTCTTGAATACAAATTTTAAATTTTTATAAGATCAACTTTCCAATATTTCAAAACTTGGAATCTCGCCATCTATCAGTTAAGGGCATGTCGTGGATGAGACCGTTTTGTAGTGCGATTTAGATCTACATATGAACCCATTTGTTTAATTTCAGCGCGGGGATCAGCTGTGGTAACTGGCGTAAACCATTAACCTGTCACAGGGTTAATCACATGAGGTTATATCGGGTACACCTTGCTAAATACTAGTAATAAGGTACAATATTATTTTCTAACTTTTCAGCAATGCATTAAGCAATAATTTCAAACTACTTGCTTTTTTCTCATTAATTGAACTTTAAAAATAAAATATGTTTGTAACTCTTCAAACCTTTCATTAAATAGGTTGGATATTGAAGCACCCGGATTTCCTTTTTGAGAGGTTTGTATGGTCTGTTTTTGTTAAGCTGGTGCCCACAATTCAGAGCACCCAACACAGAAACGAATTTAGAGTAAAGGAGAATATTTAGACACAATTGCATAAACAATAGAAACAAAAAACCTTTATTTAGACACAGATTGTGCAAAACGCCGAGATTTACTCCAACTCTTCTAGATGGCTATGAAATATAACATAGAAACAAACTTTGTCGACATTTACGAACAGCTTTTCATAATTTCTCTTCTCCGTCAGTACACACAAAACATGGTTAATATGCATCAAATAAAAGAGTTAGATGACAACTTGGAGTTTATTTATATAGCCTCAATGTATCGTGGTAAGACATTTTTTATAGCCTCAATGTATCATTGTAAGAAATATTTAAGCGTCATTCCGATAGTGTAGTTTTATAATGACATGAAATAGCAACCATATTGGAATTTCGATATATATTTAAAAGACACTTCCGAAGTTGTTGCTTCACTTCCGGTTGAGATATAAACATATCTAATAACACATATTAGTGCTACTAGAAACACTTACTACTAGGTGGATGATATCCTCGGGTACTAATAATCCACTAGTACTCAAGGTATTTACATTTCAAATCGAAGCCCGAAATAGTTTCTGTTTATCGACATGTTATTGATTTGGAGATTGATTTGTATTGTCATTTATGTTTCTAACAGAGAAGTCACGATGACACCAAATATTTATCTGAAGCAAAAAATAACATATCGCTAATTCTTATTAAACAAAACGGAATGAATGAGTGTTGTTTAAAGTTAGATGAGCAGTATTGGCGTTAGAGTCATGATGAGAACAGAACGAGTTCAAATACAAATAATGCATCGTGTTGGGAGTATGTCACACTTTGATTGGCCTATGAATTGATGTTTTGACATCTATAAGAAAAGTTGGGGATAAGCAGTGCCGGAATTTTATTTTAAGCTTAGAATTGGACATAGTGTGAAGATGTTGCATTATTTTTTAACGTAAAAGTAGCATAGCATTCATAAAATACACACTTTTATATTCGCGGTTTGTATGTGATTCTTTCAGTAGAACGGACAGTAACCTGGGTGCTGAAAAATAGGTTCAATTTCTTTACAACAAGGTTCTCTCGGGAGGGAAAATTGTGATCGAACCAATGATCATCCGCACTCGAGGAGAGAACTATTACACCACCGAGACGGTAGACTATTTTAATCTGAACTTGATGAAGTGTGGACGTACCTATGTGTACCTTATCTAACAATAAGTTTGCATGTGCATTACAACTCGACAAAATATGCAAGAACATTCTGAAGATGTCAAAGAGGTAATCAGAAGCCTTATTGCGAACAAGGACAGACAATACAATGGCCAAAAGAACAAGGACAGACAATACAATGGCCAAAAGAACAAGGACAGACAATACAATGGTCAAAAGAAAAAGGACAAAAGGACAAACACTGATCTACCAATCACAACACAGACAAATAAAAATTGAATAACACGGACCCACCAAAAACCCGAGAGTGAACTCAGCTCCTGCTCCACTAGAGGAAGCCATCGTGTTACTCTTGATACATACACAGTAATTAGTCATCAATGAAGAAATGACGGGATCTTGGTTACGGAAAGAGGACATATACGTGGTCATTTGTGTCACACATATTCAATAATGGCCATGTCATGGTGGCGATAGTAAAACGATTGAAATGATAGTAAGCCAATAGGAACACTTGGTTCAGCAGCTGTTTGTTAACAGCTACCCTCTATCAAGAAACACAAGTACTAGAATATCGCATCAAGAGGGGCAGATATATACTCCATACCCAGATGCTGCTGTGATCACAAGTAATAAAATATCGTATCAAGTGGGGCAGATATATACTCCATACCCAGATGCTGCTGTCATATTGCTACATATAAAAGGAAAATTGAAATAATTTCTTTTTGTCATAAAGTTTCATTCTTACCCAGCCCTCACTGTCAATTTCGAGATGTATGTCAAGGTATAACGCAGACCTATCTATAGCTGTGGTATCCATTTTTCAAGCTCATTTTGATAGATGAGACCAACATAATCATCAAATTTATAATAATTTAATGAAAGGACGCCACACCATCTATAAAGCGGAAGGTGAAAATAAAGCATCGGTCTAGCTTCTTTTCGTTTTTTAGAAGCCCCTGAAGGGAATCTGCCTCATATCAATAAAAGGAGAAGTCTGTGAGAAGAAGAGCATAGCTTGTGCCCATGTGAATGCCGAGCGTCTGTTAAAACACGTCTAACAAATATCACAAATGTGGTATCAATCAAAACGTCGATCATTACGATGATACCAGTGTCAGAGAAATATTTGCTAGAATCAGAGTGGTATTTCACAAAATAAATGTTGAACCTTCATAAAACATAGTATTCGTATCTACCTTTGGTCATTCTTTGCTAAGAAAGAATATTTAGATAATTCTTTTAATCTTTCTCCTAGATCTAAGTGGGAATAGGTGTAGATAAGTCGAATGTTTTAATGCTGTTGTATGAAGAGATGGGCCTTGATTTCATGTACTCTAGTAACAGATTATTAGAACTTTTCAGAATCCACATCTGATTCACACCACCCCTTCCGTTGCTAGTGTCACAGTAACTCTTAAGCCCGGTTTGGGACGCTGATAGAATAGATCGTGGAGCACCCAGCACACCCAGCAATATAATATGTTTGTAAGGACATTTGTGCAATAGGTATCCAGTAGAGTGATGGAAGATGCATGTCTTCATCTTTGATTGAATAAACAAATCTGTGATTGTTAATGATTCCCTCCTTCTCAATTGTCATGGTGTTAAATGTATGGTTGTCAAGTGAATTGTCAGTTATCAAGGAGATTATGTAATGTCATTTACAAATAAAAGCGATAATTTTAGGGGCTTTAACTGCAAGGACAACAAGATACTTCTCATGGGAGTAGGACATGTATTTAGGAATACTTTGGTCTGTGGAAATGGATTTCCAAAGTGCTCATTGATTCATTTTAAAAGTTGTTTTAAATCATAATCAACGACCTCACATTCATAGCCCTTTCAGAAAATGTGTATATGCCTTCTCATTCACTTTCTTTTTAAGAACATTTCCAACTATGATTTATTTTTGAAATGGTATGCAAGAAAAAATGGAAAAAATAGATAATTTTTTTCTTGTCAAGAGAAATAATTTTATTTGATTTTATCATGTTTCGGAGAAAAATGTCTTGACTCATACAAACAGATTATATTGCTGTGTTTGGCGAATCCTCCACGATCCCCCCTTTTTTTTATAAAAGGTATTTTATTTTAAATTTCTGGCTAACTACATATAACTGCATAACTGTATATCGTATTGCTGCGTTCGTCAACTTTAACAATATACTTTCTATATGAATTTATAAAAGATTTTTTTATTACCATAGTGTAGAGACAGATAGAGTAAAATAATGCTTTTTTGACATTTAAGCAAAAAAAAACTATTAAAATAATAAAATATACGGATCTGCAGCTACCCAATTAATAGGTTGATTTGATTTTCATTTATGGTGTTTAACGCCACTTTCATCATATTTCAGCTATATCATGGCGACCAGCTTTAGTGGTGGAAGAAGTCGGAGTACCCGGAGAGAACCACCGACAATGGACAAGCAACTGGTAAACTTTATCACTTGCGACTGCGAGTCGTCGAGTGCACCCTTTTTGTAATGAGGCTTGTATGAGTTGTTAGGTAATCCAACTACCTAACTCACCGAGCCACCCGTGCCCTCCAATTAATGGGAGGGAACTCGATTTTCAGTGGTCACCAAAGTTAACTGTATGTTATTGTTGGCGATCGTGAAGGCATACATGTACTGGTTATTTTGCTCAGATTAAAGAACCAAACAGTTGCTTGCTCTAGAAAGCGGAGAGCAATAACTAGACCAAGTGTAACAAAAATATATGTTATCTGAGATCTAGATATGTCAGTAACTGTTTTATATTATTATAAGTAGACTGACGGAAAAGACATGTCAATAAAACAGACAAATTAATATGACAACAGCAATCATCAAACTTCCACAGAACATCATTGACATTTAGGTGTTTATAATTACCGTGTTGATTTTGGTCTGATGAGGCTGAGTTTACCTTAGTGTTTATAATTACCGTGTTGATATTGGTCTGATGAGGTTGAGTTTACCTTAGAGTTTATACATGAAATATGACATATTTAGCCATAGATTATTGAGTTCACATTTTGATATGTAGAGAATATGTAGTTCAACATACCATATTTGCAATATTTTTACAGAGAAATGTGTTAAACCAACTCTCACTCACTCATGTTTGAAACATCAAACTATTGGACGATATAAATAATAATAATTACAAACACGATGCAAATAAAACAACATTGTGCAATGTAGAAAATGTTACTTTCCCCCACAAGCTTTGAATATAATGTTATTTCTTTTGTCGTAAGTTAACATGTAGAATGCCCAATCAAAATCATTGATTTAGAAATTATGTAATCGCCATTTGTAATTTCAGTGACTCAATTGATTGCATGATGAATTTGAATCTCTGTCTAGCTTTGAGAATCAGGACTTCCCAATGTCACCATTGATGCTCTAGAAATATGACTAATTCCAGAAACCCTTGTCCTATTTTTGCTTTTAGTTTTTGTTTTTTTTTATCTTTAGGCTTGGGTTGATGTTTGCTCGTCCGGGTCATATCTTCATTTCAAAATCTCCTGTCTTTTCATTATAATATTACGATACCACTCCACAACTTCACAATGGTGTACGATTGGTTGGTTGGTTTATGGTGTTTAACACCACTTTCAACAATATTTCAGTTATATCGTGGCGGACAATGGTGTACGAAGGCACTTATACTTCCAAATAGTTATTTTTAAGACCTGCCCATGAACTATTTTTTATTCGATATTTCTATTTTAGATCACATAAAAAAAAAATTCATATCAATTTCGGATAATTATGTATTATTGCTTAAAAATATCATTATATGAACTATTGACCATTTATTGGTACAGAATGGGTGCTAATTCATCATTCATAAATTTATGTTACGAGAGAAGAATAAAAGGTTGGCGTCCTAAGGTATAGACCGACAATGTGTGTCAATGCCTTCCTTGTTCTCAGATCACATCAGAGGAATGGTTCATGATACCTCTAGTAGATATTGACCATATCCAATGTCTTATTTCCATACTGAGATATGTATAGCACCGACAATTTGTGAAAGTGTTGCTTTCTCTGAATTATGTAAGAAATTTTTAAGAGTCCTTGGGAAAACATATGCTTCTTTAAGCATGTGTCTATCGCGGTTACGATGACGAGATCGAGTACAACTATACGTTATGTGCAAAATTATATATTCAAACTAGGGTTGCACTTCTAGTATTGATTATGTAGTCCAGCATGCATATGCTGGGCTATATAATATCAACGTCACATTCCATTGACGTCCATTAGAAATGTGGATATTTCGTACTGGTTACATGTGACGTGGTTCACGGTTGAACAACGTGACATTAAAAATTCGAGAGAGAGGGAGATTAATTTGGGTCATATTTCAAGATTGTATGCATGGTTTAATTGGTCATTCCACTCATTTAAAGATTTGTCAGTAGTTTCTTTTTGTTTGGCTACTTGACTCCATTTCGTTTAATAAGAGCTTGAATATACCAAGAGGCTAATCAGAATCTGTATATCGAGGAAGAACAGACAACACAATGGCCAAAATATACCAAGAGGCTAATCAGAATCTGTATATCGAGGAAGAACAGACAACGTAATGGCCAAAATATACCAAGAGGCTAATCAGAATCTGTATATCGAGGAAGAACAGACAACGTAATGGCCAAAATATACCAAGAGGCTAATCAGAATCTGTATATCGAGGAAGAACAGACAACGTAATGGCCAAAATATACCAAGAGGCTAATCAGAATCTGTATATCGAGGAAGAACAGACAACGTAATGGCCAAAATATACCAAGAGGCTAATCAGAATCTGTATATCGAGGAAGAACAGACAACGCAATGGCCAAAATATACCAAGAGGCTAATCAGAATCTGTATATCGAGGAAGAACAGACAACGTAATGGCCAAAAGATACCAAGAGGCTAATCAGAATCTGTATATCGAAGAAGAACAGACAACGCAATGGCCAAAAGAACAAGTACAAAAGGACAAACAACGATCTACAAAACATACACATAAAACTAAGGATCGAGTAACACGAACCCCACTAAAACCGGGGATGAACTCAGGTGCCCCGGAAGGGTAGGCAGTTCTTAAAATATACCGTGTACATGCATCATGTTCTTACTAACCGTGACGGTTATGTAATCCATATGCAAAGCGTGCTCGTAATGTGCAGGTGTACATATATATTGCTACTAAATAATACATAGTTTTAAAGTTCAAACATCAAAATCTGTTTAGATATTAAAAATTGTGTCTGGCATGGTCGATCGAATGGTAGTATACTTAACATTCCCGTCCATAGTGAGGTGTACTCGATATAACTTTGTGATCAAATTTAGCAATATACTTGTGTCTAGCCGGTGTTGTTCTCCAAGGCACTCCGGTTCTGTCCATCTTATGGTTATCTAACCTACAATCCGATTCCGTCCATCATATGGTTATATAACCTACAATCCGGTTCCGTCCATCATATGGTTATCTAACCTACACTCCAGTTCTGTCCATCATATGGTTATCTAAACCTACAGAACATATCTTTTCTCTTGGTTTTATAAAATTTACTAACTGAATGAAGGTAGTTTTGTAAACAGATGTTATTGCAATATTTCTATGTGTACTAATTACACAGAAGATTATTAAGGATTCGTGTTTACTTTATTCTGTAACTTATATAAGATACATACATCAATCTCCCATAACAATTGTGACTTAATATCTATTATGTATTATAATATACCACATTCATATACAGGTTATATATCATATTATACATATTTAATATTAATAAGCTTATTAATATAACTCAACGAATAATAAATACATGTCGACAATAACATGCATATAAACTATTGACTTCTTGAGAATAAATACAACAGCGTTCTGTATACTAAGTATTCAATTTAGTCTATTAAATTATTTTGTGTTCTTGATATTATGTTTATTTTTGCTAAGGGTGTTTAACGACACTTTCAATAATATTATAGAGCGGGCAGTTTTTTTTTTTGTTTTTTTTTGTTTTTTTTTTTTTTAAATTAGGACTACCAGGGAGAGCCACCGACATGTCACAGTTGTATCTTGTAACCCGTATCCTAATACATGCAAAATATGAAGTGCATGGGCCGTATGATAAAAACGTTCTGCCTGGACAAAGTTTTATAATAAAATATCAATAATTTTACCTTGTCGTCAAAGATCAACTTCACAGTGGCCTCATTATTAAGCGCGACACTCCACCGTATCCTAATGCGTATTCACACGAAATATGAGGGTACTGGGTCTTCAGACAAAAATGTTTTGCCTAGGACAAAGTCGTATGGTGTAAAACAATAGATCATTTGCACATTTCCCGCTTAAGTTCTAAGATTATACATTTTATAAGAGTTGTTTCCCTTTAAGACCGACAGAGGGGTTCCCTTTCATGTCAATTTAATGAAAATAACATATATTTCTTCCCATGATATATTCAAACTTTAAATGTTGAAACAATTGGGCAATTTTTTATTTGGTATAAAATTATCCTGTGATTTATTACAAGGTTCAAGGATATTCAAATTATGAGAACATTATACTCAAATTCTTTGTCCTTTCCTTTGCTCTTGCTAGATCGAGTACCATATTGTCGTCGTAAGGGAAATAACTCGTATAAAAAAGTATTAAATGTATAATTTTAAAATCAAATCAGGAATAAGGATAAAGGATAAAGGTTTATTAATTGGCTTTCTGGTCAAAGGTCAAGGTCACAGTAGTGGTCCTTTCTTAAATGAGAGACTCCGTCATGTCCTAATACATATGCAGACAAAATATGCAGGCATTGGGCCTAAATACAAAATTTATTGAAACCAGTATAACCTCCCAACTTCTTTGAGTGATTGGGAGCATATTTATATTCAAACCATTTATAAGAATTAATTAGTATTGCATATCAGAATAAAAATCATACATTTAATTGGTTGAACACTCTCCACGTGACCTTCACTAATCCGCGATGCAGACTGGGATGCTGATATAAACGGGTCCAAAAACGGTGCATAGACTGGTACTACCGGTCCTCACACTTGTAGAAAAGATCACTATCACGGATAAATTGTATTAATTTTAGCTTTTTGATATTGTGAAGTCTTAAAATTAATTGAAAGAAAAGTTTAAAGATACCAAAACGGCAATCAATGTACAGCGAAAAGGAAAAAGACGACGAAACTACAATGGTGCACAAACACTACACTACACAGAGAACTAACGACTGAACAACACAAAGCACACTGAGAGCACAAAACACTACACTACACAGAGAACTAACGACTGAACAACACAAAGCACACTGAGAGCACAAAACACTACACTACACAGAGAACTAACGACTGAACAACACAAAGCACACTGAGAGCACAAACCACTACACTACACAGAGAACTAACGACTGAACAACACAAAGCACACTGAGAGCACAAAACACTACACTACACAGAGAACTAACGACTAAACAACACAAAGCACACTGAGAGCACAAAACACTACACTACACAGAGAACTAAAGTCAAGATTGAACAACACAAAGCACAATGAGAGCACAAAACACTACACTACACAGAGAACTAACGACTGAACAACACAAAGCACAATGAGAGCACAAAACACTACACTACACATAGAATTAACGACTGAACAACAAAAAGCACAATGAGAGCACAAAACACTACACTACACAGAGAACTAACGACTGAACAACACAAAGCACACTGAGAGCACAAAACACTACACTACACAGAGAACTAACGACTGAACAGCACAAAGCACACTGAGAGCACAAAACACTACACTACACAGAGAACTAACGACTGAACAACACAAAGCACACTGAGAGCACAAAGCACTACACTACACAGAGAACTAACTATTGAACAACACAAAGCACACTGAGAGCACTAAACACTACACTACACAGAGAACTAAAGTCAAGATTGAACAACACAAAGCATACTAAAAATAATGAATTCATGTTCTCCGGAAGCATAACGATAGATTAATTTTTTCCTTTAATAATAAATTTGTTATTTTTATATAAAAGACATGTCATATATTTATTTTATTACGATCAAAATGGTCATTTGAAATTTATCTTTGTCCTATCGGAAACGTGAGAATCAAATTTTGAGAAATGTTCTTTTATATGAATCATTACAAATTATTTCTATAATGTTCAATGTATGGTCTTTTCTTGGGGCTTTTTGACATCAAAATGATCCAAATATTTATCTTGTGTATTGACAAATGAAATCACAATGACAACTTAACCTTTGTTTATGTATTTATTATGTTACTTTTGATATGAAATGAAATGTTTATTTCTCAATAACATGCTTCCGTTTCCATGGATAATAATAATTTACATGGAAATACCGACCATATTAATGTTACATATTTGGCTTATTCAGGTATTATCAGTGTTTCTGGATTCTAAATCTAAAATTGCAGAAAGAAGCTATATTTCCTTGTAATATAAATTAAATATATTTCTTCTCATTCAGCCAGACTTCAGTTTACTTCGAGATTTTCTATGGAATTTTCTTTGAAAATACAGATGGGTTTGTGATTATTTTGCTTTATTTATCAATAAAACAAGTTATGGCAGCATCCAGTGAAATCAATATCCAAATATCTACAATCAATACTCTAATAGTCGTACCTAGAAACATCCTCATGTCTTGGCTCGCATATATCCCCATAAACTTAAAATATAGGCTATCACAGATAGACTTATGCATAGAAATTAAGAGTGAGTGTCAGCTGAGAAAGAAACTTTACGACCAGACATATGTTTTCAATTTTCCCATTGTGAACTTTCCATTTATATGTATCAACATTACAGTAGTATCTGTAATGGAGTATATATCTGTCAGTTGATACAGTAGTATTTGTAATGGAGTATATATCTGTCAGTTGATACAGTAGTATTTGTAATGGAGTATATATCTGTCAGTTGATACAGTAGTATCTGTAATGGAGTATATATCTGTCAGTTGATCCGATATTCCAGGTTTTTTTCCTATCACGATTTTCTTCATAGGGGGGCTGCTGTTAACAATGTAGCTACAGAACCAAGGGTTATAAGTGATAAAGTTGAAGTAATCACTTCAAAAGTTGTGTGCTCGTCATCAAGTCTGCGTCACAAATACGTATTCAATCCTTTCCTTCACTCGTTCATGAATTATCATCGAATAAAGTATTTAACATGACAGGTGTCCATAGTGGAACATGGGCTGATTACTCTGAGTTCACCTGCGTTTTAGTGAGGTTTTTGTTGTTTGCTTTCTCTAATTACAGGTCTTGCCGTTTTCAGTTTCGCGTTGTGATGTCCGCTACCGTTTCGCTTCATCTTTATTCCAAATGTTTGAAAGGTTTGAAGTGTATGTAGCAAGCGAAGACAGTGAACTGTCATGATTATATATGCTATAACAAATATCGACTGTTCCTACAGCGTGGCATTTGTTCGTGATGATTGTAATGTACAGTGTGGTTACTGTAGACTACCATACCGTCCCAGTGCTGCGACTGGTATGCAGTGTGGTTATTGTGATATGCAGTGTAGTAACTGTGATATGCAGTGTAGTGACTGTGATATGCAGTGTAGTGACTGTGATATGCAGTGTAGTGACTGTGATATGCAGTGTAGTGACTGTGGTATGCAATGTAGTGACTGTGATATGCAGTGTAGTGACTGTGATATGCAGCGTAGTGTATGTAATGTGAAGTGTTGTGGCTGATATGAAGTGCTATGACGGATATTCAGTGTGATGACTGTGATATGATGTGTGGTGATTGCAGTATGATGTGCTGTGACCGATACACCGTGCGGTGACTGTAGTATGCAGTGTTGTGACTGTGATATGATGTGCGGTGACTGTAGTATGCAGTGTTGTGACTGTGATATGATGTGTGGTGACTGTGATATGATGTGTGGTGACTGTGATATGATGTGCGGTTACTGTAATATGCAGTGTTGTGACTGTGATATGATGTGTGGTGACTGTGATATGATGTGTGGTGACTGTGATATGATGTGTGGTGACTGTCGTATGCAGTGTTGTGACTGTGATATGATGTGTGGTGACTGTGATATGATGTGTGGTGACTGTAGTATGCTCTATGGTGACTGTGATATGATGTGTTGTGACTGTGATATGATGTGTGGTGACTGTAGTATGCTCTATGGTGACTTTGATATGATGTATGGTGACTGTAGTATGCAGTGTTGTGACTGTGATATGATGTGTGGTGACTGTGATATGATGTGTGGTGACTGTGATATGATGTGTGGTGACTGTAGTATGCTCTATGGTGATTTTGATATGATGTATGGTGACTGTAGTATGCAGTATTGTGACTGTCATATGATGTGTGGTGACTGTAGTATGCTCTATGGTGACTGTGATATGATGTATGGTGACTGTAGTATGCAGTGTTGTGACTGTCATATGATGTGTGGTGACTGTAGTATGCAGTGTTGTGACTGTCATATGATGTGTGGTGACTGTGATATGCTGTATGGTGACTGTAGTATGCAGTGTTGTGACTGTGATATGATGTGTGGTGACTGTGATATGCTGTATGGTGACTGTAGTATGCAGTGTTGTGACTGTGATATCCATTGTGTTATGCAGTGTACATGTATTTGCAAACAAGAATAACCGAATTATAATTGTATGAATGGTTATCGTAGTGATTATAATCGATTAAGATCTGCTGGTCACACTACTGAACATCTTAATAAAGGCTCAATAGACTAGCCTTAATGTGTAATGGTGGATCGGGAAGATTTTGCATAAGGCAACGGAAGAGTATATTCATGATGAGAACAAGTTTAAGATTGGCATTTGGTGTCCTTGTATTGGTGGAATGTATGACAAAAGTAGTCTCATTAAAAGACCCATCTCTATAACAGATACATACTCTAGAGTAAGTACCAATTACCAAATATATAGCAGAAACATTCATGATGTTATACCTTAGAAATAAATCTAGTATATACCTTATAGAGGATTATTTTCGCAGGTTCCAAACATTGACGCTTAGTCCATAAAACGTCAAAACTTAAATCCTACAGAAAAAAAAATAGAAGATGATTTAATGCATATTTGAACATATAAAACGAAACATGCTTACATTCATTTTTTTCTTTCTTTCCAAATTGGAATAATTTACAACCGAAAATTGTGTCCCGATGCAGTAAATATGACTTACTGCTGAGTTACAGATAACGACATACTTTTGCCTGACAAAATCTTCACTACATGTATGTCTCATTTGCATTTTGATAAAATAATTAAATTGTGTTTTGCTTTTTTTAGTTTAATTTTATGAAGCAAAATATAAAAAATGAGAAGACTGGTTTGATTAGTATCAATTAATGACTGGTTTGATTAGTATCAATTAATAATGTTCAATATTGTGTTGCTTTGTCTGTGACTTGTTTGTTGACATTCATTTAATATGTCTGATGAGATGATGTTTACATCTTTCAGACTCCTAAAGGTGTGAAAAGGTATAGTGTCATCACCATGTCGTGTTTTCTTCTGTGATATATAGAAGATAAGATAAGAGAGTATTTTGAGTGTCCAGGAATAAATATATTTATCACAACTGTAAGTAAAAATCAATATAGTGAGTTTTTTAACTAATAGTCTGAATGGTATAAAAATGTCAAAAATGAGATCAACCTATTATATATCATTTGTTTTATATTTTTTTTCTTCTTCATCAAATCTATTGTTAGTACTGTGAGTTCTTGCATTTCAAATTAATTCTTTTCTCCAATTATAATTAATAGTAGTAGTAATTTTATTCATTGTTACATTCGATATTGGGGGGGGGGGGTAATTGACGACACACCGACGGCGGCGAAAGTCAAAAGATTGGTTTAGGGTTTCAGCAAGATATCATTTACCCGGAAACCCCCGATACCAATTATTTTGTTATATATGTCATAAGCAAATATCGGGTGTACCTTTAGAAACCATATTTTCAATTAAAAATGATACATCTATATAACGTCAACGTATAGCATAAAAAATGATGATCAGCAGCCAGAATACAATTGACGGATCGATTGGAATTAATTTAGAACAAACCATGAGACAGGTCTAGATCACGTTTTTTTTTTTTTTTTTTTTATCTTTTATACATATAAATGGATGTAATTGAAGAACATTTACCTGGGTATAACAATTAAAAAAAAAGGAGAAAAAATACACTCTGCACAAATAACACTTTATATTAATTCTTATGTTATATCGATTATTGTTAATGTCAGCTGAACATGATTTCAGCCTAGCTGAGCAACCATGTTTTTTTTTCTTTGAAGAGCTATGGTTCCTCAGCAAGATTTCATGCATATACTAAATGAGTAGATATTAATCTAATACAGAATTGTATTATTAGAACTGATTCTGTCATATCTTGGCAAGACGTTAATAGTGTTTCCGTATCGTGATCCCCCGCCGTATAATCGTCTACCATGTGATATTAATCAGTCAAATTCCATTAATTCAACGCCATTATATATGGTTCCAAAGGCAGCAGCTACACACATATCAGAAGAATGACTAATTTAAGGACAATGTCGTTTCTGAAATGAAGACTATACATTTCTAACACATGACAGCAATTACTTTTGATACTTTCCCCAGGTATCATAACAAGCAGTGAGTTCGATTCCCACGAGATGTATACTCGATATAACTTTTAAGTGATTTAAATTTGTAAGCGACTTGTGGCGGTATGTCGATGACTTTTATTTTTGATTGATTGATTGATTGATTGATTGATTGATTGATTGATTGATTGATTGATTGATTGATTGATTGATTGATTGATTGATTGATTGATTGATTGATTGATTGATTGATTGATTGATTGATTGATTGATGTTTAACAGCTTTGCTCCATCAATGAAACACCGATGCTACGATATAACCGAAATACTGTTGAAAGTAACAGTAGAAAGGGCATGTGTACTATATGATTTCAAACTTTTAAATTAGACAAACTTATAGATTATATATTTGAAATAAATCTCAAAATATTTATGGATATAATTAAAATCATTTCTGAAGAGTTTGTCAATGTAATTTTCTGTCTTTTAATTGTCGTATTTAAGACATCTAAGCTAAGGATGAATAATATACATTTTTTCATAACCTTATTTAATGCTAAGAAACTAATAAAACATAACTTTTCGAATGATTAAGAGGATCGTTAATTAGAAACGAAAATTGTTGGACCCGAACTTGATCTGTATTTTAACCATTACATTATATGCAAATTGATAATTTTCAAGTCAATCTGCTATGCTGAACTCAAAGGCGTAGCATCCATTGAGGCAACCGCGGCAGTTGCCTCGGTAAAAAAAATAATGGATAAACACAATACCTTAAGATATAGCTAAATCATAACCATAAACTGTAAGTTCTAAGTTAGCATCTGTTGTATCGTACTGTATGCAATCCGAAATTATCTTTGGGGGTCCGAAATGGTTCTACTATTAGTTTTTCCGCTGTAAATGTCACTTGAGGATTCATCATAGTCCTGGTTAGTACACAGCACATTCTGAGCTATGCAAGACCCCCATCTCAAGCATTACAGAAAGCAGATTGTGATATTGTAAAGGCGTGTATTGATGCAAACACTTACAAGAAAGTCATCCTGAGAGAACAGAGAGAGTATAATACTTTTCGTAACTTATGGGGTAAAATTGAGGCGTTAGCGGATTCTGTTGATGTAGTAGTGATCGAGAAACCATGAATGGCACGAAGAATGGCTCATCGATCCACTGCTGGAGATACCGATGACACGGCTATGCAGTACTTCAAAGTGAATGTTTTATTCCCATTCATTGATCATTGTCTTATGCAAGTAGACCAACACATTCCAGCTGACAAAACAAACATGTTCCTGGCTTCTAGAAACTTATGCCTCTGAATATTGCAATAATGACACCAGCAGAAATTGCGAGAGTCTTTGACTGGTACAGTGCCGACCTACCCTAAAATACAACTTTTCAACAGGACATCCACCGCTGGAGTACGCTCTGTCAAGATCTTAAAGACGCACCATCCTCCCTATCCCATGCTTTCATTTTGGCGGATCCGGATTATTACCCAAACATTGGCGAAATCTTCCAACATTCTACTAACTCATGCCAATAGGATCCGTACCATATGAACGATCTTTTTCTGCTTTTAGGCGTCTTGAGCAATGGAACAGAACTACAATTGGCGCTCTGCACTTGTAAATTACTTTGCTGACATTTATAGTATTATCTACTGACAAAAAATTTCAAACATGGTTTTACAGTTTGATTAGTGAATTTGTTAGATCTTTGCTCGTTATTGTGACATTTGAAGTTTGATATTTCTGTGCATGTGAAAACAAAGCGAGTAAAAGTATTGTTTTGAAGTTTAATTTCTTTTTTAACAGGTTTTGAGATAATGAATACTCGTCTGTACACCCGTCGTAGTTTCTATTCATTCTGCTATCCATTAGCACTAACCTTGGTCCGTCTACCGTCAATATAACCGGCCGCTCTCTCTATATCAACTATCAATCTGTCTGAATAAGGGTTATATTTGAGCCATATACCGGTATCTTATAAATATGATTGAAGATCACCTGGTATGTCAATCAACTCTTTCAAAATCATGTAGGAGTGTAAGGAGCGTAATAAACATTTTACGATGATGAACGCATAGTTTCGTGTATTCTAATATCAATAATTTAAAAAACCTACGTGTGGCTATCAAACTATCAAAACGTCAACATTTTAACAAAAAAGACCCCGGCCAAAAGACAAATCGATAGGTTTTGCGGGGCTTTTACCCCAGACCTCTTGCCTCGGTAAAATGCCAACCCATGCTACCCCTATGGAGCTTGAGGCATGATGCCTACCTTTTGGGGGTCTTGGCGTTCATTTTGTCCATACATATGGTGTATACATTTCTCGGTTGGTTCGTTTTGCACATATTTGTAATAATATCTTCGACTTCGTAATCTCGAGATAACGGGAAAATGTTTACAATTCAAACTTTGGCAGGATAGTACAGTCTTTCTGTACAAAAGTTGTTTATTATTAAAGACTAATGTTTGTAGTTTAAATTTTACATGGATAAATAATAGAATTAAGTAATGTGGCGTGTTCATAAATGTATATGGAACAGACATCTGTTTTGAATTGTAAGTGACTATTTTGGTGTGGTTATTATATAAATAATAAAGTTTAAACTACCAGACCATTCGAACAACATGCATGCTCTGAATTTACTGAATTTTGACTAACTAATTGTTTCTCTGAATATGATTGGTAATTAACAGGATTGTTTTTTAGTTCTATCAAATTTTCAAAACACATAGCATTTTCATAAAAGGTTGAAATCAGAGTAATCAATAGATCATAGAGAAAAATATATTTGCGTTATTTAGTATATAATTGATTATGGAACGAGATGTACTTTGCATTTCAAATTATGTACGCGGCTGTTTAATAGTCGATATTATCGTAAAATTGTCAACTCGTAAATTAGACACGGACATATCTAGGTCATAGAACATAATATTGACAAATGTTCACAGTTGACGATGTTACACTAATAATGACTGTGTCACTGATGTGATCATGACTACATGTAATTCACATGAGAGATAAATGCATATTTATATACAAAGTACGTTGATATACGTCGGGACATTTGAGAAAAGGGATGAGTCTGCTTATTAAATTTAATATCTATGTTTTTATTAAACACGTCTGTTCGTCGTCGGACATTTATTGAGCATATATTATCACTTACAAACTTTACCACAGTAATTAATAGGTAATGGAGTACATCTCGTCATGAGCGGAATTCGAACTCGCAACAGTTATTGTGAACCGAGGTAAATGTACGTGTATCTTACGATCACGTCATATTTACTATGTTTGGTAAGCATGTTTTTTTCAGCACAGTCGGTATTCATATGGGTACCATCTCAGTCTATATGTGCTTCTCTTCTCGGAGACATATTCTTTTAGTCATACTAATCAAACTACAACCAAGAGCTTCTCATAACAAACGAAAATAAGGTGGTCCGATCCAATTTACGACCTCTACATAGATGATGCCCTTTCACTGAATAATTCCAAGTTTGCTGACTGTCTTGATTGTATCTATCACATTGACCTTGACATTATAAGGCTATCACATAAACTGATGTAGCTAGGTCTGCTTTATACCTTAACCAACACATGGAAATTGACGGTGAGTGCCTGTTGAGATCATGAAACTTCAAGACAAAAGATATTATTTCAAATTTCCCATATTTTGAGGTTTTATATTGTATCAACATTCAAGCAGCACCTGCATATCTCAGTTGATACGATATTCCAAAGTTTGTGTTTTCTGTTAGGATTGTTTTGATAGATTGTTGTTATTAAAGAAGCTACTGAACCAATGGTACTACACAGTATGGTGACGTACTACACAGTATGGTGACAAAAGTCTTTAAACTTGTTGTTATTAAAGAAGCTACTGAACCAATGGTACTACACAGTATGGTGACAAAAGTCTTTAAACTTGTAAAAAAAAATCCCTATATAATCAACCAAAACTATATGTTTTCAAAAAATTATTGTGAAGTCATTTTTGGATAGATTTTAACAAATTTTACACCAAAACATTCAGAATTGTTTATATTTTGGTTGTGTATTTGCTCATTATGTTTATATGAGTGGTTTTTATTTGCACATAATCTAAAAATAACAAATACAAATTGACGTTGATTTTCCTATATATTGCAACTAAAAATAAATCATAAAAATTAACAATCCTGTTTATATTATGTGTAGTGGTAAACTAGAAGACGTCACTTCGGACGTTTTACGGTCACTATCGTGACTTAGTTAACCCTTACGCAGTAATTAGGTCACAGATGACCACAGATCTGCTCAGTCTAAATCGTAATTGCAATCTTGTTCTTTTTGTAGGCTTTTATTGTATAAAGTTTGTCGGTGACTTGCGGCAGGTACCCCGGGTTCCTCCACCAATAAAATTGACCGCCCGATATAACTGAAATATTGTTGAATGTGGCGTTAAACGCCATAACCCTAACCCAACACCGTTTCTTTGTATAGAATATTAGCTTAAATGAAATAAATGTGTTTGTTTACCTGTTGTTTTAAGAGTTGCCTACATCATAAATGAAGTATATATTAATGAACGTGAACGTATGCCATCAGTGCATATCACTACATATGTCGTGAGTTCAAATCCCTCTCATGGCGAGGTGTACGCAATACAACATTATGTGAATAAGTTTGTCAGTAACTTTCTACCGGTCGGTGGTTTTCTTCGGGAACTCCGGTTTCATCCACCAATAAAACTAACCGCCATGCTATAACTTAAATATTGCTGAAAGTGGCGTCATGTACCATAACTCTAGCTCTATATTAATGTGTTTTAAAGGAACGCAATAACGAGTGGGTGAGTGAATTTGACAACTATACGTGTATATCATGATACAATCAAGTTACTTTCTGGTGAGATAATATCTGCTTCGTAGTAAACCAAAGCGAAGTTCAGAGTTTTATTATAAGTATTGGCAATTAAAACAACAGTTCAGCTGTAGATATGTCGTTTCACTTGTACAATTGTCCTGACAAACTCTGGAAGGTAGGTCAGAAAACATTGATTGATTGATTGATTGATTGATTGATTGATTGATTGATTGATTGATTGATTGATTGATTGATTGATTGATTGATTGATTGATTGATTGATTGATTGATTGATTGATTGATTGATTGATGTTTAACGCCAACTCCAGCAATATTTCAGCTATATCGTGGCGCGAACAAATTTTATTATTAAATTATTAAACTTCGACACCTACAAGATCCTTAGAAATAAAACATAAAACAAACGGGTTATATATACAAATAAAACAAACATTAAAAGATAAAACCACATATTTAAAAAGTATGTTATGCAACTATATTTTTGTATATAAATTAATTTCTTTTGAAAATTTCAAAATTGCGTCGCCTGCGACATTTGTAAATACATTATATAAACTGTTGACATTATAGAATGTCTGCCGAACATCGGCAACATCTACGCAGTCTATTAAAACATGTTTAAGCGAATAATTGGAATTACACGGAATACATTCCGGTCGTTCCTCATTATTTAACAAATAACTATGAGTAAGTCCATGACCTATGCGACATCTGGTCAAGACTACTTGTTCCTTCCGATTTTGGCCGTAACAACAAGGAGTCTTGCCAACTAGGGAATGTATTACGTGTAATTTGTTGTGAATTTGCTGGTCCCAGCTGTCTTGCCAGCGTTTTAAAATATATTTCGCAATAAAAGGTTTAAAATCAGTATGAGGAATAGAACAATTGGATACAGGATCATCCAATGCGTTCTTGGCTTCCCGGTCAACGACTGTGTTCCCATGGATACCTATATGACTATGGATCCATGTGAAAATTACATGTTTACCAATATCAACAAGATCAGAAAACAAGTTTCATTCACGTGCAATATAGACCACAAAATAATATTTAATCCACTCTGAAAAATAACCGATGACTACGTGCTTTAGTGTATAAAATGTATTGCTAAATCTGTCGCGTACAATCAATACAGTATTATACAACAATATAAATATACTACTACAACATTAACAGCTGATGTCGCCACAGAAGACACTCATTGCCTGCCATAGTTTATAACATTTACGTTTAAATGTACGATCTTATCTGGTAAATGATAACCTCAAACTTGAGCAGTTTTAGAGGATTTTATTTGTTTTTCTTCTGAAAATTTAAAATAAAAAAATCCTATATCACACTTTCAAGAAGTTAAGCTCACTTACAATGCCTTTTTCCAGAGGTTTGCCATTGACAAGCTCGTCGAAATACAATAATGTGTACATTTTGTAATTTTATGTTTTATCGAGACCCTTAATGCTACCCCAATAGTTATATGTAAAGAGAGACTTTGGCAAAGTTTAAAAGGTAATGATTCTTGCATTTAAAGTTGTTTATTGTATTTCAATATTATTTATTTTTTGTGTTACATCTAGATAAGATCAGATTGAAAATTATTAAGAGGTAGAATATTGCTTAAATGACGACTTACAATGAAAATCAACCCGAATATTTTTACATCCCAACCCATATGTGCTATAAATAGATTGGGGTTTATTGAAGGTTATATAAGCACATTATCACAATATTTCACGATAACACTGAAGCTACATTTTCCTTTATTATTATGTCATTAGAAGTAATTGCTAGTCATGTGGTTTGTAAAGATGCAACATTCAGTTGGCGTGTAATCATTGAAATCAATTGAAAAATTGAGTATTAATTCCACAGAAACACCTCGAGGGATTACACAGTAAATGGAAAATCTAGAGAAAATTGATTAACTTTCTTCTTTTCTTGTTATTGACAATCTCTCACTATGGTGAGGAGAGAAAAATTATTTATTAAACGGTTTTCTTCAGAATGCCTGTTAAATATCTGAAAGGAGATGATGACAGTCGATTGAAAGTTTTAGAAAATGATGGTTTCTGTATACCAACTTTTCCTTTCCCAACACATGAACAAGAGTATCTTTCGCTACCAAACTGGCAGGCTAGGGACGACGACATCCTTGTTTGTGCTTACCCTAAATCAGGTTTGTCATTTTAATTGTTGTTGTATGCATATTAATATTGGTTTCTTTATAAAATGAGGCATTCCTTGCATTCAAACTACATTTGTGCTATTTCTATACATGACGGTTGATTGATTGACTGTTATTTAACATTTGGAATGAGCTATGCTTCAGCTAAATCCACGACAACCATCCATGATTCATACGTAGTAGCGTGATAACGAACACTATGTCCCCATAATATACATGAACATGGATATAGGATATTCACGAGCATGCATATGAACCACTTGAATTATTGAATTTAAATTATTATATAATATAAAATACACGTTTTTGATATTTCAAATCGATAACAAAAAACTAAGCGAAAAGAATCATCCATCATCCATGTTTACTTTTGAAATAAATGACAAAACATTGTCCTACTTCACAATACAAAATGTCTTGAAATTACAATTTATAACAGTGTATTGTATACCTCCTCTTAAACCTCTAATATATTCTATGTACAGGTATATACGTCTTATCTTTTCATGCTCGCATCACATGCGGTGAATGATGGGTTCGAACCCGGTCGGGTGAAACAAAACAAAAGACTATAAAATTTGTATTTGTTGTCTCTTGGTTAAGCACACAGCATTAAGAAGTAAGAGTCAAGACTGATTTTCTGGAAGCCAGGAATATGTGTCCGAGTGCAGTAACATATCTAGTGATGCCAGCGATGGAGTGTTGTTTCAGTGAGCCAGCACTACATAAAAATCCAACTCGACGTATTAATCTAATACAAAATATGCGAATAAAGTAAACATAAGTCGATAAAGATAAGTGTATGTGAAAGACCCTCTTCCCACAAAGCCACCCATTGTGTTATTACTGTTTGCATTAAACGTTTTAAATAATTGTGTGGATTTTTTTTTCAAACACAGGAACACATTGGCTATGGGAAGTAGTGTGTATGCTTAAGCAACAAAAAGCTGAACGAATCGATGCCATCAAAGAATGGAATATGATAGAAGGAATGCAACAAACATTGTTTGACAGTATGCCGTCACCAAGGATACTGAACACTCATATTTACTTCCGACATTTACCTAAAGACTTTAAAAATAGAAAGTGTAAGATACTCTACATGTTGAGGAACCCAAAAGATGTGGCTGTTTCATTCTATAATCATCATGTTAAAGTTCTAGAATATGAATATTCTGGATCGTGGGAACATTATTTAACAAGATATTTGAAGGGAGATAGTAAGTTTATTAATTTAAATCAATTATTGATTCTATTCCAAGTAAATTATATGCATTGTTATGAATTGAAACCTGGTGTGTGCTACGTTAGCGTTCTCTCCTAGAGTGTGAGAGATTGTGGATTCGATCCTCGGTTGGGTCAAACAAAAGATTTAAAATTGGTATTTGCTGCTTTCTTGCTAAAAATTATAATAACCGTAGCTTTCTACAGAAATATAGAATCTCTGCTGTGGGATGCAACCCCTTTGAAATGTGACCCCTCCCCCCTCCCCCCCTCGGGGGGTTGTGCGACGAACCTAATACACAACTCTATCCTAGAACCAAGTTAGATATTCTTTGTTATTTAAGAACAGAAGAGGATTATTTCTTTATCTCCTCAACCATATTTTAGTTGATTATTTACATA
Source organism: Gigantidas platifrons (assembly GCA_002080005.1). Taxonomy (NCBI): domain Eukaryota; kingdom Metazoa; phylum Mollusca; class Bivalvia; order Mytilida; family Modiolidae; genus Gigantidas; species Gigantidas platifrons. The sequence goes on from MJUT01057460.1 coordinate 242,092, forward strand.
ACGATACATTGAATCAGATGAACTATATAATTTCACCCTTACCTTAGTTAATTAAGGGAGATAACTTACATATATTTATAAAATGTTACTATTTTACAGTCGATTACGGATCTTGGTTTGACTACATATTAGATTGGGAGAAGGTCATGGAAGATAATCCAGAATATCCAATACACACTCTTCACTACGAAAACATGAAACAGGTGAAAACCCTAATATGATTACATATATTAATTTCACAAATGTTTGATATATATGGTCATTAGAGGTTGTGTTATGTGTTTGATGGCACTTTCAACAACATTTCAATTACAGCGATGGGCGATCATCATAGGGATTTTTGGTGGGGGGAGGGGTGGAAACAGGAAATCACTGACAAACTTTTTCACTAAATTGTATCCAGTACACCTCACCATGCGTATGAATCAAACATAATACTTTAGGGGTGATGGGCTGGTCATTTTATATTTCACACCTTTTTTATCATTCTTACAATAAACCATGTTCTGATAAAACTGGATTATTTAGTAAATAATATTCTCCTAAGCAAATATTTTAATTGATACTATAAAATATATATTATAGGACAGCATCAGTGAAATTCTGCGTCTTGCTAAGTTTCTGGAAGTTGAAGCCAGCGAAGATTTGGTGAAAGCCATCGATGACCTGTGTTCTTTTGACAAAATGAAGAAAGAGAAAAACAAGCATGAAGACGTGAATGAATGGAAAGACAAGGAGCCTGGGATGTATAGGAAAGGTTAGTTTAAACTATTGTTTTGTTCTAGTTTATTTTAGTCGTTTTGTTATATTATATACAGAACAAGGTGTATTTTGAAGGTTTATGGCTAGCTCAAAACGAAAGAAATTCAATAAGCTGGTACCAAATCGTCATTAATTAAGAGAACATTTAAATCTTGAACTGAATTGGTATAATTTAATTTTATGTGAAATTCACTTGACCGAAATTATGCTTTGTAGATCTATATAATATTAGATGCCACCAGAAATAAAAGGAATCAGTATGTAACATTTATTCCACGTTTCGCGTTCATTGTTTAACCGTTTAACTTGGAAAACCGTGTTATTAATGATCTGCAACATTGCATGAAGCCATGCAATATCACATCTAGGTCTTGATTATTGCACGGCTCTCTGAGAGTAATAAAACTACAACCCAGATTTAAAGTGTGTAATATCTCGTATCTGCGTGTATTATTTCAAAGTTCTTAGCTGTTGTTTACATTCTGATATATAAAGTTTATAAACCATAAAAGATCAAAGGAAAAAATACATTCATCTTCCAACTTAAGTTATTGAGCTGATAACCTTTAAGAATAACAATGAAACATATATAAGTTTATATCTGTCATTTCAGGGCAAGTTGGTGACTGGAAGAACTGGTTTACTGTAGGGCAAAGTGACATGTTCGATGATTATTATAAGGATAGAATGAAAACCTCTCGAGTAAAAATTAAATTCACTTTATGAGAATATTATTTTTTACCGAACTTTATATAATATATTTTAATGGACATGAACATATAAGTACATTTGTATATAAACAATAAAATACCTATTTCATATTAGTACAATGTATATTAATTTGTCAGTTAACAGACAACTGACAGTCATACTAACTGTCAATCAAGAAGACAATATAAATGGGTCACATAAAAAAATGAAAGAAAAGTAGACATTTACATCTAAAATGAATTTACCATGTCAATATAAGATGTTCCCCTGTTCCTGGTAAAGTTTTTTTGTATTTGATCAATCATTGTCTGTTTTGTATGATATATTGGAATTAGATTCGGTTGGTGTGATATCTAATCTATTGAGGGGCAATATGTATGGAATTATTGCTCAGGAGACACAGGTCTATGGTCAATCAATATGCATGATATGCAGAGTTTAATAAGTTACAGATTGCACAGGGGCCATCGTGGATTAACAACTACCTATGCAATCAGTGCTTATTACCACTGAAGCTGTGGGTTCAAAATCCGCTCATGAAGAGGTGTACTCGATACAACATGTGCTAAAGTTTGTCAATTACTTACGACAGGTCGGTGGTTTTCTCAGGGCACTCCGAATTCTACAACCAATAAAACTGAATGCCACGATATAACCGAAATCTTGTTTAAAGTGACGTTTAACACCATAAACCAAACCTCTAAACTATTGTATGTTTAAGCTGATTGAATAACGCCCGGACGGGAAGCCTTAAGGGACCGACCATTTAACTTTAGGAGGAGGTGACAATGTATTTTCCATCGGAGTCGGAAGGTCGGTTGATTTTTTTTTATAACGTTTGGCGACAGAAATTTATATAAAAAAACAAACAAACAAAAAAAACAGCCAACCCCCCTAAAAGTTAAATGGTCGTTGGGATATATGGTGTATGGTTGTGGTCAGTTTGACGATTAATGAGTACCAGAAGAGAACCTGCCACAAGTCACTGATAAACTTTATGACATGTGGCTGTATTGACTACACCTAGCCTCAAGCTGAACTCGACTCACAATATTAGTGCTGATACTGAGGTACTTGCTGTTGTAAATCCAACAAGAACAGAAGAAAGTCAATATTTGAAGGTCCTTTAACTTTTTGCTAATGGTCCACGGATCAGTGAATAAGATTACAAAGCGGACCTCATCATCATTTCATATAAAATTAACTTGTTCTAGCCATAACATAGCTGAAAAATTGCTGAGTTGGGTTAAACAACAATCGCTCACTCACTCAGTGAATAAGAAAATTATAAGTTTAAGTATATTCAATACAGTCTCCTTAAATCCAACTCTTTCGTTGTCTGTAATTCATAGTTTGGTTTTGCTCTTCTACAAAATACTGACTGCCTTTAACAAGTTGAAGATTATGAATTACTATATTACTAGGTTCTCTACTGACAAATACAGAAAGGTGGAGTTTAATAAAGCAATGGCACTGCTTGTAAACATGGAAGAGATTATTTAAAATAAGCAATATCAAATGCTGTAAAATTTCTGAAATAATTTGCATTACAGAAGTATAATGCTATATTCAGAGATAAAAACCATCTGTCGTTTCCCCCCCAACCCCCTTTACGCACACACACTTTATCTCTCATATTGCCATATGACATTGAACTGGAGAGAGAAAATCACGAAGTAAACTACGAGACTATCCTCCAGAGAAACTAACAATAATCAAACATTTATATCAAGGAGAATTTGTGTTTGTTTCATCTTGTTGCAAGACCGCATCGTTTCATTATGAGGGGGTACGAGTCCATAAAACTAGTATAATCCGCCTGTCCCAAGCCAGGAAAATGAGCGGCCATGTATTTTGTTGACAAATGAAATTGCTTGAATCTTGAAAACGAACAACAAGGCAAAATCGAAAGTAAAGATAAAGAGGAGGACAGAGTAGATCGGTGAATATATAAGTAAAAAGTAGATATCTAATTTAGTGCACACGACACGTTTCTGGGGTAACCTTCATCAGGTACGCTCAAAATCGAAATATTGGAAAACCAAATAGTTAATTTTGGGAGCAAGCAAACCAACGGGTCTAAACAGGAACAGGATCACCAAAATCTGCTAAGGTCATCTATGCCTGAGGTAGGGGAACCTTAGTTTTAATAATAATTACTTTATTTGGGGACTGTAAATTTCAATAACAAATATATCTAATGAACCATGTCAATGCTGAAACACTGACTACTGGGTAGATGATACCCTCGGGGACTAATAGTCCACCATCAGAGGTATCGACCCAGTGATAGTAATAAAAACGTAGATATCAAATTTAGTGCGCGCGATGCGTTTCTAAAAGTTGATCAATTTAAATCATTTCATTTTCTCTTTAAGGTTATGTACTCCGACATCTTTACATTCTGCATACTATAATACATTTTTGATTGGATCTCCTTATTTGGAGAAGCTTCCAATCAAATACGTTCTGTGTCAATATAACCTAGAGGTGGACAACTAGGGTTTTCCGTATTGGTGTCCACAAGTGGTGAAAAGAAATGAAAGATAATAATAACAATATCAAATTAATCATAATTTGGTAACTTTCAAACCCTGATACGAAATAGTTGCTTTATTTACAGTTCTTTTTTTAAACATTACACACCGAACAGGGATATCTTGATATTTTTCATGTTGAATATTTTGGATTCTAACTAATGCATACTGTTCGCGATAATGCACAATGGAAACGAAACTATTTTCATAACAAATAATTGATGTACTGAAAAATAACTACGGGTTTCGTGTGGGAAGTATATAAATGGCTCATCACTAATGTGTTCCAATTGACATGGACTAAATCGTTTTAGTTGTAACAATATTTTTATTTGTTTGTACTTTGAGCGGGACACTGTCATGCGCTCTAGTGCACATTTGTAATTAAAGTAGACCAATTTGAATGATAGCTATATCCCCTTAAATGGCCTCGATTGATATTCTTATGATAAATGCAGATGTGATAACAAATTCAAATTTTCTTTGACCGTTTTTTTTTTTTTTGGTTGTTGTAATTTTAAGATCATATCATGTCTCCATGCACTCTTGTTTGCTTCCTTTTTGAATTATGACTTGCCACAAGTAAATATTGTCTCAGATCAATTTTGTCGTTGTGGCGTCAACGATGTTCCTGTCATTTACTCTTCCATTATTCCAAATACACAAATATAACACAATCTCAGCTGGCTACCCAATGATTATGTTTTTAATCTCAAAATTTTGAAAAGTGGTAATCCTACATTCTCAAATGAACAGAACGAAATTATGTATTTATTTCAATATATAAAAAGGTCTGAAAGATTTCTTCTTGTCTAACTGGTTCACCAAGAGAACAACCACACACCACCACCACCAACTTCTTTCGTTTAATTTGGGCATATTAATGTATATTCATATATATTCATATGTACATGAATACTCTCTCAAATACCATAGGAGAAGACTTCGTAAGTGTCTTAACTAGTCAAATTATTTTTAAACTAAACGTTCATGTACAGTATGGTGACAAAAGTCTTGCAACTTGTAAAAAAATTCCCTATATAATCAACCAAAACCATATTTTTTTCAAAGATTATTGTGAAGTCATTTCTGGATGTGTACATTCAAGTGAAATGTTAAGGTTTATTTTTATGTCGTATTTAACCTTATTTTCCCTCACTTATATCAACTTAGCGGAAGTTGAGAAATAAAACAATATTTTTTAAGGTAGGGTGCTTTTTTCTCTCAAATTTAATTTATTTACAGATCAATTTTTAATATTATTAAACGATGGATGATATTTAAAGCAGACGGAACGTGGAATCCGACAAATACAAACTTTTCGAGATATTTATAATAGAAACGAACCAAATCATGTCGCGTTGTATTAAAAATAGTTAGAGGTTTCCTGGGGGAATTTAACATTAACGATTTAAATGTGTGTTAAATTACTTCCTCCAAACAAGAAAGAAACTAAACAAAACAGAAGTCGGCTGCACAAAACCTGGCATTTCAACTGTCCCATTTTGAGAAAACGACTGTTTTTGTACAAGTACAACATGTACAGCCAACAGGTGAACAGTATGTTAATAATTGGAGTTACAGATTACATTCAACTTATGTAAATGGGGATGGGATGGGGTGAAAATGGTTAACATATTACAAATCTGATAAAACTTTAACACAATAACATTTAAAGGTGTAAATCGTTAATATGTATGGAATGGTTGGTCAGGAGGCGCACGTCTATGGTCAACCGATATGTATGATATGCAGAGTGTAATAACTTACAGATTGTACAAACTACATTCTCAATGGCATGCGATGAAACAAATGACGAGTTCCACACATGGATTAATGCAATCACTGTGCAAGGTTATAGACTGAAATGTTGAATGAAAAATGTTTAGTTACAGATTACACAAATAAGGTACCATCTATGATATGCGGTAACCAAAATGATAAAGTTTCACATGTTTTTTTTTAAGCAGTAAAGTCTGTCCATAATTGGTGGTGACCGTGTGATTACTGTTCAGATTGAATAATGTTGAATACAGATTACACAAATTTGGTACCATCAAGGTGTTTTCTGGCGACTGATGGATGAATCGGTTCTTAGACCTGCACTCGATGAACATTGCAGACGCAGTTAAAATATACAAATTACTGACGGAACGCAACCTAGGATGTAGAACGACATAATTGCATGTGGGGAGTTGGGGGCAAACCATGTGGTCATAAAGCTTTCGAGTATGAGTTTCGTGCCCAAAAATAGTTGCAATGAAATTACCGGTACCTCGACAATTTTGTGCGTGAAATCTATGCGCCGTCTGTTGAGTGCAATGTTTTGATTGGTCAGTTTTCGAGTAGGACTTCAACGGTTAGCAAGGCAGACTTTTATTGAAAAGATGTCTGTAGCGATGAAGTTGAGACACAAAGACGTTTATGTTATCATTGTGATTATCTATGGGTTTAGTAATTCTATATACAACAGCAGCCATGAGAAAAGTTTCGAATAAAAGAAACATATTATTGTTCGGTTGTTTTTTTTTTTTTTTGGTTAGCAGTCACTAAAACATTTTTACAAAACAAATCTTAAGTTATCATTCTTTGATATTCCTTGTTTTATGTTAAAATTGATCCCAAATAATATGATATATTTTATTTTCATCCCCTTTCTCTGGTCTTTCACTTGGTGTAAGCCCTCTTATTAAGCCATTCTATTTACTTTCAAATATGGTATGTATATTAACGTACACCATTGATAATTAAAACTGGTTTTATTATTTACTAGTAATCACACAAGAGAAGGAAACGAGAAACAACAACCGTTGTTTTTGTTTTTTTTCGTGATGTATAGTTAAATTCTGTTTTATTATTGTTTATATATGTTTTTTTTCTTCAGAATGCCAATAAGGTTTCTCAAAGGAGAGGACAATAGTAGACTGAAAGTTTTAGAAGTAAATGGATTTTGTATTCCAACATGGCCTTATCCCACACATGAACAGGAATATTTGACATTATCAAATTGGAAGGCTATGGATAATGACATCCTAATAAGTGCATACCCTAAATCAGGTTAGTCTTTTATATGATGTAGGAAGATGTGATTATATCCTAAATCTTGTTTGTCATGTGATCAACACTGTAACAATAGAGAACGTCCATACTGATTATTGTGAACAGTAAGACAACAATAGAGAACGTCCATACTGATTATTGTGAACAGTAAGACAACAATAGAGAACACCAACACTGGCTATTGTGGACCGTCGAAACTGAACATTAGAGAACACAAACGTTGGTTATTGTGACAGTCGAAACTGAACATTAGAGAACACAAACGTTGGTTATTGTGACAGTCGAAACTGAATTATAGAGAACACACACACACACACACACACACACACACACACACTGGTTATTGTGACAGTCGAAACTGAATTATAGAGAACACACACACACACACTGGTTATTGTGGACAGTCGAAACTGAATTATAGAGAACACACACACACTGGTTATTGTGACAGTCGAAACTGAATTATAGAGAACACACATACACACTGGTTATTGTGGACAGTCGAAACTGAATTATAGAGAACACACACACACACACACACTGGTTATTGTGACAGTCGAAACTGAATTATAGAGAACACACACACACACACACTGGTTATTGTGGACAGTCGAAAATGAATAATAGATAACATCCACACTGGTTATAATGGACAATCGAAACTCGAACTCCGATATGTCGTTTCCTTTAATAACTCGAAGTTCACAACTTGTCCTTTCGTAGTAGCCATTAGCTTAATTTATCACAGATACCTCCAGTATTCCGGTATTTCGAAGGAGCATCCTCGGTCCCCTCGATGTCGACACAACGAGGTTCATTTTGAAATGACAATCCGTCTCGGTGGTGTAATACTTAGCGTGTGCGACTCGAGTGTGGGTGCTCGTTGATCCATAATTGGGTCAAATCAAAGACTATAATAAAAATGAAAAATTAGAATTAGAATTTGCTGCCTCTCCATTAAGCAAGCATAGTGAAGGTATAACCACAAAGCCTGATTGGCTAAAAGGCGACATAATGTGTTCGAGTGGTGCGACATCTCTACCCATTGACTATAATTCTAGTTTTTCTAATACAAAGAAGACATCATTATCACCTCGTCAAAAGTAACTTGCTTTCGCCGCCATTGTCACAAGTACAATTCTCAAGTAACATTATTCTAGTCTCCCTATATATATATGATATTTAAATCTCAATACAAAATAGTAGTGGTCAGATTGATCGCCTCGAATGCGGTAGCAATCGCGGGTTCGAGCACCGATCTGGTCGAGCCAAAGACTTTAAATTTGGTATTTGTTGCTTACATTGTAACACGCGTTATTAAGGACCAATGATAACAACGACTGGCTAGTTCGGAGATATGATAATCAATGTCTCCGGATTGAGCGACATATCTTTCTGAGGACTGTTGGCGTGTTAATCTGGTACCTAACATATACATTTGTGTATCCCCATAATCTTATAAAGTGGTATCTTGTTCTCGCCATGACAAAGCTGAAACAATTGCTCACTTTTTTTCATTTTTAAATAAGGACAATCACTTACTTATGTATGACAGATTACTCACCATGTAGGCCACGAAAAGTTATACTCATGTCTTCTAGTTAGAAATGTTATGATCGCCATCATAAATTGATTGATCGAAACAGAATCTCACTTTATAGATTTAGTTTACAATATGTGATCTTCTGAATTTCTGACCTCACAACTGATTCCATCAACTTACCCTTCAGAAGAATCTAGATAATGATTCACACGGTTATTATGGCATCGAATATTGTTTTACTTGTTATTGCTCTTGTATCTCGGTTACCCATTTGCTCCAGATTTCTACCACAGGCACTCGAATTCCGGACCCCCTTTTTCCTCATTTGGTCCCTCCCGCGATTATGGTATGGATCTTTGTCTGGAAGTATATCTTTGAGCCATTTATCCATATTTTACAACGTGTTACAACTCTCTCGTTCTATTAACTTTTGTTTCTAGGTCCAGCTGCCGTTTTACTTTAAGAAACCTAGAGGTAAGAAACAATCGTCAAAATACGACGAGGGAATCCTCTCTTCGACTCGATATTTTACAATAACGCGCCATTTAAATGAGGGAAAAGGGGGGTCCGGAATTCGAGTGCCTGTGATTTCTACAGCATTTGTCTCTAATTAAGAAACAGTCAAAACATTTTGTCTCGGTTTCCATTATAGGAACTCACTGGTTGTGGGAGGTAGTGTGCATGTTAAACCAACAAAAGGCCAGGAGAATAGACACCATTAAAGAAATGAATATGATAGAAGGTTTACAGCAGGCAAAGTTTGACAGGATGCCTTCACCAAGGGTTCTAAATACACACCTTTATTTCCACCATTTACCGAAAGACTTTAAGAATCGACAGTGTAAGATACTATTCATGCTGCGGAACCCTAAAGATGTAGCAGTGTCATTCTATAATCACCATTCTAAAATTATAGACTATGAATTCAATGGAAAGTGGGATCCTTACTTGACTAGATTCTTAAAGGGTGATGGTAAGTAAAATGTATGTATGTACATGCACTTATCTTTGTGAAATAAAACATGTCGCACATAATGACATTTCTTTAAACAGTCTTGATTATACTAGTAATACAAGTAAGAGAGAAACACTTGAATTACCGCCCCTGTTTTCTTTTGCGTTGTCCCGTTATCAGTTCCTATCTTTCAACTGCCCAAAGCTTCAATGTATTAACTGAGAAATAAGTTTACTAGCTGTAAATCATGTATATGTGTAGGTAAAAAAGTAGCATTGTGATTGACCTACAAGTGGATGTGTCGATTGCCACAGGGAAATAAGGAGTACCATAAATTTTGCCTTTTGATTGGTAATCAACGACCGCTCCTAATAAAGGAGCTGCTACATGTTCTCCTTGATGCGCAAGGATTGTGACACTTTCACAATGCGTTATGCGTTTGATTCATCTTTCATAACCAATAGTGTCGGATTGCCAATAAATAGTACACTAGGCGAAAGTAGTGTCGTTCTCACTTCCGGTTTTTTGTGTGTGACTATTTCTGGTTCTATATTTTTAGATTTTTGTCTAATTTCGTAATACATGTAAATATTAAATGATTTTTGTCTTGTTTACTCATATCATGGTTGTGTGCTTGTCTCTTCATTTAACTTAACTAATATATTAAGCTTTCATAACTTAAAATTTTAAGCAATTATATTTTAGTTGATTATGGATCTTGGTTCGACCATACATTAGACTGGGAGAAAGTAATAGAAGACCATCCAGCCTACCCAATACACACTGTTTACTACGAAAATATGAAAGAAGTGAGTGTTTACACTAGTAATGTACGATATAGGATATTTTATTTGATATTTATTTCATGAGTGGGAGGTGCAGGCGTGGTCGTGATCGTATGGTAGTTGGATTGACAACTGCCTATGCAATCTATGCAATCAGTGTCTATCACCACCGAAGTTGTGAGTTCGATTCCTGCGCAGGCGAGTTGTATAGATACAACATTATGTGATTAAGTTTGTCAGTGACTAGCGACAGGTCGGGGGTTTTCTCCGGGAACTCGAGTTTCCTCCAACAATAAAATTTACCGCCACAATATAACTGAAATATGAAGGTTCAAACCCCAATCCTGTCTAAGCTGGTGTTCTCCAAGGATCAGTACTTGGCCCCCTTCTTTTTTCTACTCTACATAAACGATATAACAGACAACTTGAATAATTTAGCACGTTTATTTGCTGATGACACTTCACTATCTTGCTCCGGTCGAAACTATGATATTATGAAATCTGATATTAATAATGATTTATCAAAATTAAACGAATGGGCAAAACTATGATTAGTAGATTTTAATTATAAAAAGACTAAAGCCCTAGTTATCTCAACTAGTGCTGTACTAGTGTTAGACCTACGATTTAATGGGGAACCTGTCGAAATTGTAAATAAAAAAATCATAAACATTTGGGATTAACTTTTGCATCAGATGCAAATTGGACAATCATATTGATAACATTGTATATGCCGCTTTCAAACAGGTTAATGTTCTCAGAAAACTAAAATTTACTCTTTCCAAGCAAACTCTATAAAATATATATCTTACCTTCATAAGGCCAACATTAGCTTGGCCGTAGCGCAATGGAGGCAAATGAGGCAAATGCCTCACTTTTGAAACGGCAAGTATAACCTTTGAAAACAAACAACAATTTTGTCCCCCAAAATTTGATTATAAATTCATTGGACGTAATATTCGATTAACAGTTGTTAGACAGTGACAGTGTTATTCGGCAGCTGTATGTCATAAATTCAGATGAAAAACAATGAGAATATCCGAAGTTGCTCCCGCGGAAAAACATTGCAGAAGACATTGGAAAGTCATCATGTCACTTCACAATTGGTTGAAGACAGGGTCTTTAAAACGAAAATTAGATGAAGGTAACTTTCAAAACATCAGTGTGGATTTGCATATTCCATGTTATGAATGAAATAACACATTTACCAGATTCCCAGAAAAAAACATGTCTAGAAAATCCAACTAACTGGCAATCTAGAATAACGCTCAAACAGGGCTGACGAGGTACAATATGCAGTAAACAGTTATATTTCTGACTTTTAAAAGGCATTTTCAATTTAGAATTTAGTCTAAAAATTACAAAAAGGCGTCAGCTTCCGGGGTCTTCGCCACCGGACCCCCTTTGCCTCACTCTATTCAGACCCGGCCTACGGTCGTGATTAGAATATGCTTTGCGAGGTATGGAATTGGTGTTTTGAACGAGAAGTAGCAAAACTCGAAAAAGTGCAATTAGAATCAGCTAGAATAGTTACAGGACTAACAAAATATGCAAGTAGAGACTCTCTTTATTATACTATGAAACGGGATGGGAACCTTTGTCGTGTAGACGTAAATCTCGCAAGCTGACAACATTTTACAAAATGCCTAATAAAGTATGTCCTCAATACTTGTGTAATTGTTTACCTCCTACAGTATCTAGTATCAGTGATCATAATCTCCGAAACAATGAAAACTTTGCAACACCAAGAAGTAGATTCCAAATGTCTATGACATCCTTTATACCATCTACTGTTTCATTATGGAACAATTTTGATTTAAATGTTAGAAATAGCCTACATATATCATGTTTTAAATCTAGAATTAAAGAAAAAAACTGTTAAATCCCAGGAGTATTATGGTGAAGGATCCAGAAAAGTAAGCATACTCCATGCTAGACTACGACATCAATGTAGCTCATTGAATTATGATGTATATGCATTAACATTACAAATGACCCCAAATGTCAATGTGGTGCACCGACCGTATATGTATGAAGATTCAATTCATTATCTAATGGAATGTCCATTATACCAGAACGAGAGATATTGTCTTTTTAGAAACTTAAGAGAAACCAACAAAAATATAGAAACATTATTCTTTGGAAAAGATGAAATTAATATAAACGAAAATTCTAATATCTTCAATAAAGTTCGAGCATATATCAGACAAACAAAAAGATTCTAATCAGTGGTCGGTCATCTGGTCTACATCAACATTAATTTATTTCCCATGTTTCACTATATTGTGTTTTATATTATCTATATTTATGTATGTGCTAGATTTGTTGACATTATTGTGTGTATTACTTGTAGGGAGAGGACAGTCCATAAGTTGTGATAACTTTTTGTCCAATCCCATTGTTGTTTTATTTGCAATAAAATAATATTAAATTGACTGAAATATGGCTGAAAGTGACGTTAAACACCATAAACGACACCATTCATATTGAGTGGGGTGTTCTTTTGACTTCTGTGCTAACACATATCCTGTTCAAAGATAACAATAAAATCAAATTGCTAAAAAAAAAATATGTACGTTGTATATCAAATGCTAGCATATATACAGTTAACATTCGTTTTGCAGGATAGTAAAAGTGAAATTCGCAATTTGGCGAAATTTCTGGAAGTTGAAGTCGACGAAAATTTGGTGAGAGATATTGATGATTTATGTTCCTTTGATAAAATGAAAGGAGATAAAAACAAACATGAAGACCCGACTGGATGGAAGAATAAACAGCCTGGAATGTACAGAAAAGGTAAACAAAAATAACAACACAGAATGTACTGAAAGGGTAAACAAAAATAACAACACAGAATGTACCGGAAAGGTAAACAAAAATAACAACACAGAATGTACTGAAAGGGTAAAAGAACAATAAGCTGTTATGTTATCAAATATTGTGTACTTAAAGTTGTCTTAGTTTGTTTGTCATGTTTTGTATTGATGATAATCCTTTGTTTGGATTTTTAGATCAATAAAATTATTTGATTTGTGCCAAACAGGTAATAGTGTTAAGGATAGTGTTATGGCGTTTAACGCCACTTTCAACAATATTTCAGTAATATCGTGGCAGTCAGCTTTATTGGTGGGGGAAACCGGAGTACCTGGAGAAAACCAAAGATCTGTCGCAAATAACTGGCAAACTTATTCTCGTAATGTTGTATCGAGTACACATCGCCTGAGCAGCATTCGAACTCACAACTTTAGTAGTGATAGGCACTGATTTCACAGGTAGTTGTAAGACCAACTAACATACGATCACGGCCATGACGGCCCCGAAAAGGGTAAAAGAAAAATAAACAAGATGGAATTTACCGAAAAGCTAAAAGAATTGGTTAACCCGTGAACAACCTTGAATGTATCGAAAAGGAACCAGAATTGTTTAATCCGTTAGTGTTTTGGAACCACCAGTGCAACACAGAATATATTAAATGTCTGTTCACCCCAGATAACTACTGTGTATAGAAATAAAATGTAGCTTCTAAGATGCGGGGTTACGGTACAGCATCGGAAATTGATGCCCACTGGCTTGAACCTGACGAATTAAATACATGGGGCTTAAATTAGTACATTCCTTCGTGTTTGGGAAATGTCATCCGTTTACACGCTAAATACAACATACATGCAACAAATCGCAATGAACAACATTGTGTTTCAAGCTCTCTTAATGCATTATCTCCCTTTTTACTTCTGTCAATGAAAAAAAAGTTCATTGCCACCATTTTCCCAACACAATTTTATTGTTTGTAAACTTGCTTTCGTCATGAATATAATTGAAAGACTATCCCGTTGACGTTAAACAACAATCAATTAATCAGTTACATACATGGTATACTTTATATTCTTAATCTTTTTTTTTTTTTTTTATATAAAAATAACGATTGATGATATAAAATACATTTGTATGTTTAATTATACCACGGTTTTCCGAGTTAAACGGTTAAACAATCGAGGCAAGCATGCTAACCAGTATATCACCGATGCGGTTGTCTTGGTGCAAGAGGAAAGCCTGGACAGACACGTCAGGCTATGGGCACCTTTACAATTTAGGTGGATAACATAATAAATTACAATGTATGTAAATTCTTCTCATCATATTTGTCTTGCTTATTACGTTTATCTATAATTTCAGGACAAGTGGGTGATTGGAAGAATTGGTTTACTGTAGGACAAAATGACATGTTTGATGCATATTATAAAGACAGAATGACAAACTCTAGATTACAAATAAAATTTACAGTATAAATCTTAAACAGTAAATCAAATGTTCATATTGGACATATTTTATTTAAACCAATGGGGCTGCACAAGCAGTGGTGGACAAATAATTACCCCACTTGCATTACATTATATTGTGTGATGGAGGCTCTCATAGCCGCGATCGTACGATAGTTATATTTACGTCTATACTTATGCTATCAGTGCCTATCACCACGAAAATTGTGAGTTCGATTCTCGCAAATGGTGATGTGTACTCGATACCACTTTATGGGACATTGTTTGTTAATTCCTTGAGTCAGGTCAGTTCTTTTCTCTATGTACCCTTCTTTCCTTTACCAATAAAACAGACAGCCTCGATAGAACTGAACTATTGATATGAATGGCGTTAACCCCCATAACCCTTATATTCTGATTGATTGAATGCTGTTGAACGTCTAGTGGTCTTAATTTCGGCTATATTCATGAAAAGAACTAATGTTCTCGATTCGTATAGTGCAACTAGTGGACGGGTTTTTCAGAGGAGTTGCATCCCGCAGTAGAGAAACTGATTTATACTTCTATATTCCGAGTCCCTCATGTTATGTGTCAAGTATTGGGAGGTATTATATTAAGTATTAATCTATATTACTAATACTACCGGTATGTCAATAAATGTGCCTCTTCTTAATGTGTTTGAGTTTGTTTTTTTAAACAAAAATGGCCAAATGTCACTTGTGTATTCCAGACACGTGGTGTAATCCCTAGCGTGCTCTACTCGAGTGCAGACGATCTACAGTGAGTCAAACTAAAGGCACTATAACTGGTATTATCTGATTCTCTCCTATCGAGAATGAGTAAGAACACAGACTTGTTGTCAGGATAATGTCGGATTGGATACCTGCTGTTTCCCTGAGCTCAGCTTGTTGGTCTGGTACAAGGTGGACTCTAACATTATCTTATCAAAACATATGTTCTCCCCATAATATAGCTACCCACGTTCCTAATTAGGTGCTGAAACAGCAATGATATATGTAACAAAACAACAAATTAAGTACATGTATATTACAACATATCGAATGTAAAGCATTCCATAGTGCTATATTTCTTCTGAAGTTTATAGAATACTACAATAAAGTTATATCTGAAAATTGTTGCTCAAACCACAATGAAATTTTATTAAACAATACATTGATACAATGTTGTAGAAATGTTCATGAATTTAATTTACACTTGAGATTTGACAATTGATGTTTTAATTAACTTTAATATACATGCAACACAGTCCTGGTCTTCATCAAGACCATTGTTTACAAGCCGTAACTGAGGGCTGTTGCAAGTTGAAATGATCAGCCCTAGAAAACATGCTGACTTGAGACGTGCTACAAGTTGAAATGATCACTCCTAGAAAACATGCTGACTTGAGACGTGCTACAAGTTGAAATGATCACTCCTAGAAAACTTGCTGACTTGAGAAGTGCTACAAGTTGAAATGATCACTCCTAGAAAACTTGCTGACTTGAGACGTGCTACAAGTTGAAATGATCACTTATAAAAAAAACTTGCAGACTTAGGAGGTGTTATAAGTTGAAATGATCACTCATAGAAAACGTGCTGACTTGGGAGGTGTTACAAGTTGAAATGATCACTCATAGAAAACGTGCTGACTTGGGAGGTGCTACAAGTTGAAATAATCACTCCTAGAAAACTTGCTGACTTGAGACGTGCTACAAATAATCGCTCCTAGAAATTTGCTGACTTGAGACGTGCTGCAAGTTAAACTGATCACTAATAGAAAACTTGCTCACTTAAGACGTGCTGCAAGTTGAAATGATCAATCCTAGAAAACGTGCAGACTTGGGAGGTGCTACAAGTTGAAATAATCACTCCTAGAAAACTTGCTGACTTGAGACGTGCTACAAATAATCGCTCCTAGAAAATTTGCTGACTTGAGACGTGCTGCAAGTTAAACTGATCACTAATAGAAAACGTGCTGACTTGGGAGGTGCTACAAGTTGAAATGATTACTCATAGAAAACATGCTGACTTGGGAGGTGCTACAAGTTGAAATGATTACTCATAGAAAACGTGCTGACTTGGGAGGTGCTACAAGTTGAAATGATCACTCCTAGAAAACTTGCTGACTTGAGATGTGCTGCCGTTGAAATGATCACTCCAAGAAAACTTGCTCACTTAAGACGTGCTGCAAGTTGAAATGATCAATCCTAGAAAACGTGCAGACTTGGGAGGTGCTACAAGTTGAAATGATCACTCATAGAAAACTTGCTGACTTGAGAGGTGCTGCAAGATAAACTGATCACTCCTAGAAAACTCGCTGACTTGGGAGGTCCTACAAGTTGAAATGATCACTCATAGAAAACGTGCTGACTTGAGACGTGCTACAAATAATCGCTCCTAGATAATTTGCTGACTTGAGACGTGCTGCAAGTTAAACTGATCACTAATAGAAAACATGCTGACTTGGGAGGTGCTACAAGTTGAAATGATTACTCATAGAAAACGTGCTGACTTGGGAGGTGCTACAAGTTGAAATGATCACTCCTAGAAAACTTGCTGACTTGAGATGTGCTGCCGTTGAAATGATGACTCCTAGAAAACTTGCCCACTTAAGACGTGCTGCAAGTTGAAATGATCAATCCTACAAAACGTGCTGACTTGAGAGGTGCTGCAAGATAAACTGATCACTCCTAGAAAACTTGCTGACTTGGGAGGTCCTACAAGTTGAAATGATCACTCCTAGAAAAGTTGCTGACTTGGAAGATGCTACAAATTAAACTGATCACTCCTATAAAACTTGCAGACTTGGAAGGTGCTGCAAGATAACCTGATCACTCCTAGAAAACTTGCTGACTTGAGAGGTGCTGCAAGTTAAACTGATCACTTTTAGAAAACTTGCTGACTTGAGAGGTGCTGCAAGATAAACTGATCACTCCTAGAAAACTTGCTGACTTGGGAGGTGCTACAAGTTGAAATGATTACTCATAGAAAACTTGCTGACTTGGGAGGTCCTACAAGTTGAAATGATCACTCCTAGAAAAGTTGCTGACTTGGGAGGTCCTACAAGTTGAAATGATCACTCCTAGAAAAGTTGCTGACTTGGAAGGTGCTACAAGTTGAAATGATCACTCCTAGAAAAGTTGCTGACTTGGAAGGTCCTACAAGTTGAAATGATCACTCCTAGAAAAGTTGCTGACTTGGAAGGTGCTGCAAGTTAAACTGATCACTTTTAGAAAACTTGCTGACGTGAGAGGTCCTGCAAGTTGAAATGATCTCAGTTCTATAAAACTTGCTGACTTGAGAGGTGCTGCAAGTTAAACTGATCACTCCTGGACAACTTATACAGACTTGGGAGGTGCTGCAAGTTGAAATGATCAATTCTAGAAAACTTGCTGACTTGAGAGGTGCTGCCAGTTGAAATTATCACTTCTAGAAAACATGCTGACTTGGGAGGTGCTACAAATTGAAATGATCACTTCTAGAAAACTTGCTGACTTGTGAGGTGCTGAAAGTTAACCTGATCACTCTTGGACAACTTACAGACTTGGGAGGTGCTGCAAGTTGAAATGATCAATTCTAGAAAACTTGCTGACTTGAGAGGTCCTGCAAGTTGAAATGATCACTTCTAGAAAATATGCAGACTTGTGAGGTGCTGCCAGTTGAAATGATCACTTATAGAAAACTTTCTGACTTGAGAGGTGCTCCAAGATAAACTGATCACTCCTAGAAAATTTGCTGAATTGGGAGGTCCTGCAAGTTGTCTTGTGTTCAAGAAGCGTGGTTTTCTCTAAACAAGAGACGCTCGTTTACATATTGTCGTTGTGTATATATATGGCGTTTACCCCTCAGTGGAGAAATTATATCTTATTATATCTTATACCTCAGAGTTCCCCCAGAGAGAGCGGCTATCTGATGTGACCGTATATCGAATGTCATTAGTTATTTGAATCGTCAGATATTTTTTTTTTATATGCATGCCCTATAATTAAAAATATTATGTTGGAAAACCAAGTTCAAGATGGTTAAATTATAAAAGTCAATAAAAAGAAATAATATGATAAACAGAATGTACTTATAGGACGAACGCCAGATTTTCATTTTGTGCCGACAATAATGATTTTACATATAATTGATAAGCTGTTGATTCAAGTGGTTATTATTTATTTTCTCAGTTGGAAATTTTATTGCATATGAATTTAACTGATTGCTGTGTGACCACATGTAAAATAGCAACACCAGAATAAAAATAAGTTCAGAAATCTAATGAAAGATGAATATTTTGCAATCTGTAATATTTTAAAACTGAATTAGTTATTAAATCAAAAACCGTGTAATTTTATGACCGACATAATTTAAAAGAATAAGACGGAAATATTTCAGTCTCCTGGGGCCGTGTCAATGAAACTATCCTAAGATTTGTCCTAAGACATATCTTAGCACATAATTTAGGAAAATCTTAGGACTATCCTAGGACATATCTAAGACTGTAAAACAAAGCTATCTTAGAACTATCTTAACTAGGATGGTCTTATGATTGTCCTAACATAATAAACAAAGTAATAAATACATTGAGATGAAATTTACAGTCAATGTATTTAATATTTGGCGATATCTTCTAAACAAAAAATACATGTACATAAAATTAATTTAAATAAATAAAATTTATATTGAAAATAAAATATGACTATAAAAAATAATTATTATGAAAGTTGAATGATAACTTTTTGTATTTCTAATATTTCATTTAAACAATTAAAAACTTTTCAACAATGTACAAGTAAGTGAAATCTATTCAATTTAAAGTGTCACCGTGTCACACAGTCGCTCATGTATAGGGTTAAAGGACAATCTCGTGCATTTTATATTATAAATAAAGCCGACGTACATGTACATTCATGTTTTAATAAATAATATTAAAACGTATCATGCTAATTTCGACCAACTGGACTCTTTTTCCCAAGTAAAAATTATATTAATTCCTGATCAAAAATTTGTGCCCAGTGTTGTTGACTATATAAAGCAATAGTTAGAATTGCGAAAATGAGGTTCACATTGGTCAATGTATAACTTTAATTATGAATATATGACATTTCTTTATGTTGTTCATGTATATATGTTTTGTAATGTTGTATTGTATTGCTTTACCTGCAAGGGTTTTATTTGCAATAAAGATTATTATTATTATTCATTTTATTACAAATCGTTTTTGCCAGCGGTACTGTATATTGTCATTATGAGTAGGAAACGAAGTTCGAATTTTACCGAGTCCGAACTACAAACGCTTTTGGATGAAGTTGAACGCCACAAAAGTATTTTATTCAGCAAGCTGTCAAATGTCACCACCAATGGGTTATCTCGGTCTCTAAACACTCTATTTCGACGAATATTTTGTGCCCTTCCTCTCAAACGTAAATAAACAGCGGCCATGTTTGTTCAATTTAGGACATCCTAACGATATCCTAACTTAGGACTATCCTAGGATAGTCTTAGGACACCTTTTTGGTTGTCCTAACTTTAGGACAATATTTAGGAGATATCTTAACTTGAGACACTTTCATTGACCCGGCTTAGGACTAAGATATATCCTAAGACCATCCTAGGATATGTCTTAGTCCTAAGACAGCTTTGTTGACACGGCCCCTGTTTCTCAGTTCCGGAGACAGTTCATTGTAGGAACCATGTGCCGTTTAAACAAAGGTATCTTAGGACTAAGACGTATCTTAGGATGGTCTTATGACATATCTTTGTCCTAAGTCGGGTTAATGAAAGTGTCCTAATTTGCGATATGTCCTTAAATTTATGGTAAAGTTAGGACACCAAAATAGGTGTCCTAAGAGTGTTTTTGGATAAATTCGGGCTTAATTCTTTCTGCTCATTTTGGTACAGAAGTACAGAATGTATTACACGGAACAGCTACGTACAAAATAATGGACAGACAAAGTTTTACTTTCAATTTATAAAAAGAATCTGCACGTTTTTATCCTTTAACCCTTTTGAAAACTAATACTAATACTAATACTTTATTGGCACAAACTCATCAACAATAAATGGTTAAGGCCCATGATACAAAATAATGCTGATACATGAATATGAATATACATTATTCAGTTATAATAATGGTACATGTACATTAATAATATATATAATTATAACAGATTGTTCCTAATACTCAAACAGTTTGATATGAAAGAGGAAGTCAATCTGAGAATTTTATATGAATTATTGTTTAATAGAAAGCTCTTTTTATTGCTGACATTGTCTATATTTTTGTTATCTAATATATTTGATATTTTTCCATCAAATATAGTTCTTTGGGTATTAAAAGATTTGCATTATAAAAGAAAATGTTTTTCCTTTTCAATTTTGTTTGAGTTACATAAGGGGCAGTATCTTTCATTTCTAGGAATGTTCAGATGTCTTCCTCGTTCAATCATTAGTGGATGAGCACTAATACGTATTTTACATACTGCAGCTCTATCTTCCCTATTTTTTAAAATATGGCGGTCTTTTACCCATTTTGTAGACACTCTGAAAAAACTCTATTTTTTGTGACTCACAATTTTTTGCATTCTGAGTTTGCAAACATTGGTCATGTGTTCTTTGAATAACTGATGATGTGACACGTTGACATCTTGTAGGGATTCTGCAGGATTTTCAAAAATGTATAGTACTCCCAAGTCATATATATCTTTGGAAAGGTCTTTGGACAAGAAATCAAAATATGCAAATTTTATGATTATGTCACGTGACTATGCTGATATTTTTAGGGTTATCTCCCCTTTTACTGAAATTTTCTATATCTGCCACTTTTCTTATACAATTCAAGTGCATATTTTTTGTACAATGAACATGAATATTATATTCTATATTTAAATTAGACTGAATTTTCATTTAATTAGTTTTATTACTAATGATTTTACCCCCTTCCCTTACTCCTCCATCGCACCCAGTGATGGGAAAATGGGGGGGGGTGAGTATACTAGTATAATGTCCGTGAGTTCATTTCTCCGTCTGTCAAATATTAATTCTTTTTTATCCAATATATCTTTAATAATAATTGTAAGATTTTACAAATATTTTACAGGAAGACTGATCAAGGTAATACAATGTGACTTGAATAATTTCATATAAGAAGGAAATAGGACTTGTTGTTTTTAGCAAAAAAAATAACAGATATTGAGAATTAGACATTGTTTGTTCAATAATTTGCAAAATCAATATTAATTCAGATTTATAAATTAGTTTCCAGGGAAGATAAACAGTTTTATACCTTTGATGAGTTCAAACATCAAGACAGTGTGATATTTTTAAAGAAAGTATACTTTTTGCTTAAAAGCCTCAAATTTTGAGAATTGGACATTGTTGATCAATTATTAACCATACTTAGATTTTGATATACATTTACCATTGTTATGGTTTATACTTCGATTTTGTTTTCTGTG
This sequence comes from Gigantidas platifrons, assembly GCA_002080005.1. Classification (NCBI taxonomy): domain Eukaryota; kingdom Metazoa; phylum Mollusca; class Bivalvia; order Mytilida; family Modiolidae; genus Gigantidas; species Gigantidas platifrons. The sequence continues at coordinate 264,143 of MJUT01057460.1, forward strand.
GTAGAAACCCTTTCATTGACCATATTTAAAATAAAGTTTTTTTTAAGCAACATGAAGGCTATATATGTACATATATATTTAAGAACTGCATATTCTTTAAAGTAATAGATGAGTGAATGATTGTTGTTTAACGTCAAACAAGTTATTTTGTTTGCTATATCATGGTGAGAATAAGTTGGATTCGTTGAGATGATGGTGATGTCCGCTTTGTAGTAGACCAACACAATAACTGGATTTGTATGGTGTTAAACTAACTGACAGAAACAACAGCCCGCAGGTACACTGTTTAATGTTGCTCCACTTGGACACATTATCACCATTCCGAGCCAGTCAATGTTTGCTCTTACTCCTTAATGTTGTGTGCGTAGCCGGAAAAACAACAAATACTAATTGTATAGTATTTGGGCTTAAATTATTGTTCATTTTCTTGATCAAACAATACATTTTGAAAGTAGATGGTGGATGGCTCAATTAAATTGCAGACAGTTCCCATGATATAAAGGAAGGTCATATGCCCTACCCATTTAAGTCAATAAGATTATAGCAGAATATGCCTTTCTCTAAGATTATTAGGTTGAAATATTGGTCGAGTTTTAAATTTTCTATAGACTGTTGAATACACATCTTTGCAGATCTTCTTTTTTTAATTTGTCATGCACTGTTAGATTGAAAGTGATGTTTAACGTTTAAAAAAAATCTATGAAAAAATACGTAACAATTTATTAAGATTTGATTGATTGATTTTTGGTGTTTAACGCCACTTTCAACAATATTTCAGCTATATCATGGCGACCAGTTTTAGTGGTGGAGGAAGCCGGAGAGAACCACCGACCATGGGCAAGCAACTGATAAACTTTATCACTTGCGGTTGCGAGTCGAGTGTACCTTTTTTTGTAATTTACAAAGCCGGGCGCGAACCCACGCAGTATTGGTGATAGGCTTGTATGAGTTGTTAGATCCAGCGACCTAACTCATTGAGCCACCAGGGCCCCTTATTAAAATTGTATGCAAGTACCTAAAAGGTAGGACACGAAATTGACCCCATAACACAAACGAGAGAGCAGGTAGAAACTAACATTACTGCTTTAACGTGTATTGATATATATTCAAAGCGAGTAGTTTCCCTGAAGGAACAACATTTACCTTTTACATTAAATTGTTGCTTTATATTTTAATTACTTGTTCTTAAATATCGCTATAAATATTCCTTTTACAAAAATGTAAATATATTACCATCTTTAACTTTTAAAATTGATAAATAATTTAAACATTGATAATAATATTACAAATGTATGTAGTGCTATCAATGAAAGATAAAGGGTACAATATTAATTTAAAATACCATTTTTGAATTCATAAAAAATAAAGGGGAGCCACTCCCAGCTAATATTAACTTGTTTGACATTATGGTAAAGGTTAGGGTTATAGTGGTTAACGCCACCTTCAACAATATTTCACTCATATCGCGGCGGTCAGTTTTATTGATGAGAAAACTTGAGTATACTCAGAGAAGAACAGCGACCTGCCGTATGTCACTGATAAACTTTAACACATCATGTGTCTATTTTTTTCTTCTCATGGGTTCGAAACAAACTTGACAAGTTTTTCAAGCGTGAATTAGACAAAAATATGAAATTTCAAGGCTTTAAGCGTTACAGTCTGGATCAGCGACAACCGAGTCTGAAAATGCTGGCGGGGCTACTGCAAACTTATCCAGGAAAATATTCTCCCGTACCAATCTCTTTATCTACAAGTTCTGTTAGAGATAGAGCAAATCAACTTTTTTTTTGTTCTCAAAGCACCCACTGAAAATGATATTAATGGAGTGTTTATTACAAAATGAACACCGATCGCCGTGTATTCCCGTAAACCGGAAATTGATGGTGGTGTACTGTAAATTTTTGGTGGCGTACCGTAAATTGCGATAGTTGAAGTGAATGTTCAAAGGATACATCAAGATCTCGGATGGCATTTCTCTTTATATATTGATATATTTCGCAAACTAAATTGAATAGTATTTCCTGATATGTGCAAGTTATGACATCAAAATATGTTTTGTATAACGAAGGATATGTACCACAGAACTACACTATCCACATAATTAATGCATGAAATCTTAAGATACTGCAAATAACCACACAATAACATATCTAGATGTACCGAAATTCTCAAATTTGTTTGGTATTTGTCGTTGATGTACAATTATTCTGGTCTTAAAATGTGTTATTTCGTGAAGAAATGCTTTCTTTAAAAAAACAAAAACAAAAACAAAAAAAAACCTGGGTGTACTATAAATTATTATTTAGTGTACATGTTGCTTTATTGTTCTTTGAGGATAGCAGTGTCTAATCAGCAATTGGTCACTTGGTGCAATTTCCACAACACAATGAAATAAAACTCCACAAGAAAATCGAAAGACAAAGAAAATCTCTTTATTTTAAAATAATATCAGATTTATGTCGAGAACTAGCCGTGTTGTTACAGTGAAAAAATAAGTTATAATATCGTGTTTGCTTAATTTTGAAGTTCATATGATTAGCTGACTTATACAAATCTCCATCTCGTCCTCGGAGTTATGCACACAGTTTACCTACACATACATCAGATATGTATGTGATTCGGGCGTAAATTTTCCACTTCAACATTAATGGTGGGGATTTTAAAACTATATAATACATGTATATTATTAATATGTCACATTTTTTACCCATCTTGTTGATGGTTCAACATGGAATAAAATAATTATTTTCAATATCAGAAATGTTTGTAATATCTAAATTGTTAATTGAGTAGTCATTAAATAATTAGGATCTTTACGGTGTAAAAGAAAGTGTATTTCGTCATCTAGAAATTTACATGTTGGACATAATTATCCATGTCTTCCTTTTTCAATCGACCAACTATAGTCACTAGTTCTAATCTTATATTCTATGCTATATAAACTGACTCTTTCTACATGCAGTTAGAAGCACATACATAGCGTTTTGAAGATTTGAACTTTTTTCATCCAATTTGATGCAGTTTTTTCCCCCGTAATGTTCATCTTTATGGGCTTTTGATAGGACATAATTTTGTTAACCATTTTATTTGTATAAAGAATCCAAATTCCAATTTTCTCATATTTTTAAGATATATAGAAATTTTATTGTTAACCAATTTTGCGGTGGTTTTTATTCTTTGAGTTGATTTTGCTGAGAACTTTCGGTAGTATGTCGACAGATTTCTTCCATCATTTACCTTTGCTGAGATCAGTCCCTATGAGAGGGGATATCGGTCCGGGTCCCGGAGATCCAAGAAAGGGCCTGTGACTATCTATTCTTGATTTTTTCATTTTGTCGTTGCTGTATTTTCTACTCTTTTCAGTTTATTTACAAAAATGATTATGAAAAATTCACTTAGACTTCTGAATTATGTTTGTCACTGCTTTGTATAAAGTATATGTTATCTGGACATTCTGCTGCACAGGAAATAAAGCATTTATGAAAGTTTACCAGTGGTTTTATTGGACCTAAAGTCCTCAATTTTGAGAGAAGTGTTAGCCCTATCCCCGGGGCCCGAAACTATCTTGTTCCGCCTTGCAAAATTTATCTTGGAGGCCCTGGCAGAGGTAAAATTGCTGAGCAAAAAGTTCATCTTAATGACGTAATCATGAGTCAATAAAGAAAATGATCTATCTATTTTATTTTGGTAAAAGGGCTAGAATTAAGGGTTTAATTCCGAAATTACACATATTTGGAAGAAATTATATATACAATTTATATTCATCATCTAATTTGACTTGTTTGACGAGTATTTCTTCTTTGAATTGATTGTGACAACGGTTTCATGTTGTATTCCAATGGATTTCCTATATCAGTTTAGTTATGGTGTTGGAGTTAATCTTGGTTTAAAAAAAACTGGTGCAAGAGGAAGCTGACTTCTCGACTTGCAGCTGTCGTATCAGGCTGCATGGAGTATATCTGATTCACCCTGCAAATCTAGCAGACCCCACTTTCTTAGGGGTTACACTCACAACGAGGAAACTATGTCTTACTTCTATAGTCCAGATTTCTTGGAGGCTGTATAACAAAGTATCCTATCAATGAATTTTATTTTTCTCAGAAACTAAACATGACTGAAACTGTGTACATATAATCACTGGACGACTGGATGGTCTTTTACGAAAAAAAAAATTGTGCCGATCAAAAACCCAAGATGGCTACCACCACACGACATGTAGTTTTATTTAGAACCATATATATAGGATTATGAATAAAAGGCTTTTTCTCAAATACTACAATATTGCTGTAGCCAAAACAGCACTCGCATAATCAATAACCAAGTGAGCGATACATGTTCTGTTGAATGAGTCAGTGATTGTTCGTTAGCTCCAAATGATCAATTTTCTTCTATATCATGATGAGAACAAGTTCATTCGATGAGATGATGATGATATCGACCAACACGTCCAGTTAGAGTTTTATAGTGCCAGCTCACAGATACAGCAAATTCCAACTTCATATACACATGTAGTTTGATCAAACCCTGACCAGTAGAACACTCATGATCTAAGGCACTCTCTCTCTCTCTCTCTCTCTATATATATATTTTTTTTTTTTTTTGGTTTTGCGCATACCTGATGACGTTTATTCCAAAAAAAAACAACAACAAACAAACAAACAAACAAACAAACAAACCGCGTCCTGCGCACTAGATGTTATATTTACGAGTTTTTATTATATCCATACCATTTCTTATTAATTAAAGCTTAGTGTTATAAATGCATATATAGGTTAATATATAATTTCCTTTCACAAGAATGGTCTTGGATATAAATGATCAGGTGTTAACATTTAATTTTAATCTTATATATATATATGAATGAAACATTAAAACAAACGAGTACGGTAGATCGTGGGTTTAAACCCCTATCGGTTCAAACCAATCGGTTTTTTTGCTTCCCTGCTAAGCACGAAGCATTAAGGAGAAAGAGCAAAGACTGGTTGACTCAGAATCATGATAATGTGTCCGATTAGGGCGAGACGTCTATCCGCTTGTTTCAGTGAACTACACTATAAAAATGCAACTAAGTGTGTTGGTCTGGTACGTGTATAGCAACTGAGTTCTGATTACGACAACCGAAACATAAGATATGAAGCCTGTTGTAGTATCATTTATCTCAAGTGTACTGGGATAGCTGTGATCTATAGGGTCCAGGTGGCTCAACTAGTTAGGTAGTTGGATTACCTAACAACTCGTCATTATATAAGCATATCACCAATACGGCGTGGATTCGCGCTCGGCTTTGTAAATTACAAAAAAGGCTGCACTCGGATTTGATTTGTATTTTCGTGTTTTAATACCACTTTCATCAGTATTTCAGCTATATCATGGCGACCAGTTTTAGTGGTGGAGGAAGCCGCAGTACCCGGGGAGAACCACCGACCCTGGGCAAGCAACTGGTAAACTTTATCACTTGCGGCTGCGAGTCGAGTGCACCCTTTTTGTAATTTACAAATCTGGGCGCGAACCCACAACGTATTGGTGATAGGCTTATATGAGCTGTTAGATCCAACGACCTAACTCATTGAACCACCCCGGCCCCCGGATGCACTCGGATTGCAGCCGCAAATGATCAAGTTGACAAGTTTCTTGCCCATGGTCGGTAGTTCTCTCCGGGTACTCCGGCTTCTTCCACCACTAAAACTGGCGCCATGATATAGCTGAAATATTGCTGAAAGTAGCTTTAACAAAATAAATCAAATCAAATCAAATCAAATCAAATATGTGATCTATAACCTTATTAAACCCTTAATTAATTAATGAGAGTGTAGCAAACTGTCTTTTCATTTTGAATGCTTAAAAGAAAACGCCAGTCTTACTAGTTATCGTGAAAATTTAGATGGCACTAAATAAAAGATATTTCTATATATGTTAATAAATGTGTTTTTATCTAATAATTAGTTGCTTACGAATGTGGACAAGTTCATTATTAATATTTTTAACAAATTAATAATATAATAATAATTTACATTTTGTTATATACATATATATATATATGAAAAATCTTTAGTTGTAATTATAATAAAAACTATAAGAATGCTTGGAGCTTTCGACTGAGCAACCAGTCTGCGTCAGCATGTTTACTAGAATAATGAAACGTTACATAAACAAATATATATTAATTTGATGTTTACATATCCAGTTCTAATTTTATTATATGGTTGATTGACTTTAACTTTCCAATGTGAGTACTCTGATTTCTACTCACGTTTGTCCATTGGTCATACTGCTTTATGAATAGTATTTTTGTCTAGTTCTGACCAGTTTTATCTTGATATCTGGCTATATAATCTCTGTAACTTTATTGTATTGTCAATGCGGAACATGATGAACTGAGAGAAACATATAGGCCGTCGCCAGCAATTATAAGGTATTGTGTACATTTATTTATTTCACTCTTTAAGGTTAATTTTCTAATTGTAATATCTATTTGTGTGAATATTTGCAATAAGAATAATTTATTTGATTCTTATTCTACTTAAGTTTTCTAATTGGTTTGAATATATATTTGATATATAGTTTCATTTTATTGATGACCTGTTGCCCTTTTCACAAAAAAAA
>MJUT01057469.1:28153-46031 GCA_002080005.1 Gigantidas platifrons
CCCCCCGACACACATCTAATAGAACCGTTAAGACCAGCGTCGTTTTCATTGGTTGACCATTGGTTCATGACCTCTAATCGGGTTTTTCATATGTTTAGGGGAACGTAGCGTAATAACAGAACTGAATTTAATCAGATATTGTTAATATTATTCCCTGTATACCCTTGATGTGTTTTATGATACAATTGTAGAATCCGACCACAACACTATCATATCTCTGATATGATTTGGAATATGTATGCATTTCAAAAGTCGTGGTATGAATCATAGTTAAAATTTCCGACTTATATACTATCTCCAATAGATATATCCATGTATATATGACAATATATGGAAGGGTAGTATTTGTGAAGAGTAAATGTGGCTTCATTAATGGGGATATGCCATTTTCATTTCTTCATTCATGATTTATCACCATGTTTGTAACAAGAGTAACACGGTAAGTGCCACAAGTGGTGGAGAACCTGCTACTTTTCAGGAGCATCTGAGTTCATCCTCGTTTTTAAGTGCTGTTCGTGTTGCTCGATCTTTAGTTTTCAGTGTAATGCTTTGTAGATAGTTGTTTGTCCTATTTCATTTGGACATTGTGTTGTCTGTCCTTCGAATTACGGCTTCTTATTACTTGTTTTGGTATCTTCAAACTTTTCTGCATAAAAAAACGGGTCAAAATTTGTCATGCATATGCGATAACTTTGATAACACTTTCAAAACCAAGTACACAAATACTCACCAAAGCAACCAGTAACATTGTTAGGTTGTAAGTTTGATAGGTATTGTCCATCAAAGTCATTACACGTTATAGATCTTGTAAATCTCTGGTTTCTTTTAAGCCAATTCCAGAATGGGATGTTACCACAACCACCACAATTCATATCAAACTTACTAGAAATAAAAATATAACTGTTTATGACTAATTAAAATTGATTACGTTAGAAGTATCTATGGAATGAGTAATCCCTGTGTGGCAGTTATGTAGTAAAGATAACACAAAAATAAATTACTATGTAGAGGCAAATTGATACCCAGAAGACACATAGACAGCTTAATATTCAGTCTTGGTACATGAACCTCAATAAAATATGGTGGATTGAAAAGGACAATTACTCATGTGAAGCCACACCATATTTATATCTTGATGAGAAAAAACAAATAAATGAATAAGATAATAGTTCAGCATCATTTGCAAGGTATCGGAAAAAATATGATGGATAATAATTTACTTATAGGCATCACTACTTTAACTACCAAAGCACATTTTATGTCGGCGAGACCACTTATCCGGTGCCATCGTAATGCAAAGTTCTAGTATATAGGTTAGATTTCGTGTTGATATACATTACTAAAATACAACTTACAGTGATTCCAGCTTTGGTAGATCCTCGAACGCATTTTCACTAACAAATGAGATAGAGTTGTTATTCATGATCCTGAAATATAGCTTCAAATTAGAAAGCAGCATAATGATCGACTCTCCCGCATTGTCAAAGCCTCAACATTTGTAACGGTTTTCTGTTATAAGAAGCGCGTTGATAGAAGAGTTTGGAGATACCAAGGTAACCAGAATCTGTATATCGAAGAACAGACAACATAATGGCCGCAAGAAAAAGACAAACAACGATCTACAAAACATACACATAAAGCCAAATATCGAGTACCATGAACCCACTAAAAACCCCGGATGAACTCGGAAGGGTAAGCAGTTTCTACTCCACAAGTGGTACCCGTCGTTTTAATCTAGTTACAAACCCGGTGATAAGTAATGAATGAGAAAGGACAGTGAAGTTTTCACGACAAGTGGAACATATACGTGATCATTTGACATTCCCTGTCTAGTCACACCATCAGTGTATGTGCTATTGTGTTATAAGACAGACTTACTGTAATATATACCATGATTTTACTTCGAAATATAAGGATATTTGATTTATCTGGGATTATGCGATGATAACCAATCACTGTGTACTTCGAGTAATCGTAGGTACCATTAACGATTTGTCCGAGCTCACAAGAACGAAATCGTACAGCAAGTGTGATTGGTTGATTGTTGGTGTTTAATGCATTGACATAATGTGGTTATACATACGTGGACGATTGTTGAAAGTGAAGATACTTAAGACGAAAACAATGGTAAAAATAATACTAAAGATTTTCCCAGCTATATCATGACGAGAACAAGTTAATTATCATTGAGATGATGATGAGGTCTGCTTTGTACTAGACCAAAACGTTTAGTTGAATTTTTATAGTGCTAGCACACTGAAACAACAGTCCGCGGATAGACATTTCGTCCTACTAGGACAAATTATCCTGATTCCAATCCAACCAGTCTTTGCTAATTTTTCCCTAATGCTTCGTGTTTAGCAGAGAAGCAACAAATACCAATTTATAGTCTTTGGTTTAACCTGCTCGGGAATCGAACCCAAGATTTACCACACCCGAGGAGAGCACGTTAACCATTACACCACCGGTGCGGTCCTTGACGATTGAGGAACACAAACCCACAAATGGTCCGGAAGGGTAAGCAGTTCCGCAAATAGTCCAGTTTATTAATTGTATTTCTTTAAATCAATTGCTCCACATGTATATGAATGGAATATCTTTTGAAATACCTCAAATTTACACAAATGAATTTGAATTTTGGTATGTATACGCCACTTTCAGCAGTATCATGGCTGAGTACCCGGACAGAACCACCGACCCTGGGCAAGCAACTGGTAAACTTTATCACTTGCGGCTGCGAGTCAAGTGCACCCTTTTTTGCAATTTACAAAGCTGGGCGCGAACCCACGCCGTATTGGTGATATGCTTCTATGAGTTGTTAGATCCAACGACCTAACTCATTGAGCCACCTGGGCCCCTGACACAAATGATCAACTACCTACAGACACTACGGCAAATCATACTAAATGATACTCACAGATTTGTTAAGTTTGAAAGATTGCTGAAAGTGTTGTTCTCTATTGCTGATATGCCATTGTGCTCTAACCGTCTATAAATAGTCAACAAATGTCTCCAGTTTACACTTTATACAATCTGTGACTTTTTGTTCTGTCGTATTAGACAGTGCATACAACAAAATAGTGCGTAATTTATTTAATATGTAGCTTCTGTTGTCTTACACAATGCACATAGCAAAACAAATACGTAATTTTGAGTAATTTATATTCTTTTCATGAAGAAATTAACACCAATTTAAAATGTATGTAGCTTTAAAAAACATGTGTAATTGTCACTGTGAATTTTATATTACAATTGGTCTCCAATTCAAAAATTATATTAATCATATTAGAAAGCTACCAATGAAAAACTGCTTCACTGATACATGCAGTGCAGGAGAAATTATATTTCACAACTTACACGCTCGAGCTCGCAGTCTGTATTCAGATTTTTAACAACGCCATCGTATTTTGAATACTAAGTTATTAAGTACAGGATTTTTTAAAGAAGGATCTCATCTTATCTTATGTTTTCCTTTTGATGGCCTTTTGTACCATTTTATGCTTAACTTATAGTAAAGGTCATCGGATCTCTTTATATACGTTTACAACATATTTCATCTAAAAACTAAAACCCAACTATATAGATATTATTTAAGAAATAAATCATGGAAGCCTATGGCTCGGGATAAAATACTAATATCCGCCAACCCATGTTAAAACTCAAAACACATTCTGGCTTCCATGATTTATTTCGATTCTGATATGTCTAAGAGTACAAATACGGTAGTATACTTNTATTGGAAGACGGCAAATAGTCAACAAATGTCTCCAGTTTACACTTTATACAATCTGTGACTTTTTGTTCTGTCGTATTAGACAGTGCATACAACAAAATAGTGCGTAATTTATTTAATATGTAACTTCTGTTGTCTTACACAATGCACATAGCAAAACAAAAAACAATGTAATTTTGAGTAATTTATATTCTTTTCATGAAGAAATTAACACCAATTTAAAATGTATGTAGCTTTAAAAAAATATGTGTAATTGTCACTGTGAATTTTATATTACACTTATATTAATCATATTAGAAATCTACCAATGTAAAAACTGCTTCACTGATACATGCAGTGCAGGAGATTATATTTCACAACTTACACGCTCGAGCTCGCACTCTGTATTCAGATTTTTAACAACGCCATCTTATTTTGAGTACTAAGTTATTAAGTAAAGGATTTTTTAAAGAAGGATCTCATCTTATCTTATGTTTTCCTTTTGATGGCCTTTTGTACCATTTTATGCTTAATTGATAGTAAAGGTCATCGGCTCTCTTTATATACGTTTGCAGCAGCATTAAAACTCAAAACACATTCTGGCTTCCATGATTTATTTCGATTCTGATATGTCTAAGAGTACAAATACGGTAGTATACTTTGAATGGAAGACGGTAATTTATATTTACGCTTGTCGACAATGTCGCACACAAATTATGCTGCCAAATTCGAGCAGACGATAATTCATAAACATGTACATTTACGACGGGAAAACCAGTCACATGAACCGACGCATGTGCTAATGAGATTATACCCAATCGATAAATTGCTCGTTTGTTGACAAAGCGAAAGGAGGACGTTATGTTAGAATTATGTATAAAACATTAAGTATAAAATGTATTCCAATAATGTGGTTATACATTTGTACGAATCATACTAAATGATACTCACAGCTCTTGTAAGTTTGGTAGATTGTTGAAAGCGTTGTCCTCTATCTTTGATATGTCATTGTACTGTAACCACCTATAAATAGTTAACACATATCTTTAGTTTATACTTTATTAAATAGGTAGCTCTCTGTTCTGTCTTAAACAATACATATAGCAAAATATTGTGTAATGTTGAGTTGGTTCAATAAAATGTATTTATATTCTTGTTAAGAAAAAATAAACAACCAATTCTAAATAATGTAGCCATTTAAAAATTAGAGCTTCAAATCGAGTTCAATTAATGAATACCCGCAACCTTTGCCTGTTGATTAGAATTTCAATAACGTTATTGAGAAGACCCCATAAGTTTATATATAACAAGTGTCTGACCAATTTTCTGTATAATAATATTATTATATTATATTATATGCTTGACAATAATATATGTTTAAAATAAAACAAAAATAAAAACTTTTCATATTATGTTGTGGAATTTGAATATTTAGGGTAAATTGTTCTTAAACTACATATATTGTAAGTTGTAGAATGGAAAAACATAAAAAAGAATACTTACAACCTAGAAAGTTTCGGCAAGTTGTTGAACGTGTCTGATTTGATTGATGCGATTTTATTTCCACGCAAAGACCTGCAAAATAAAAAGAATACAGCAATGCTAGAAACTTTGATACTCTTTGTAATTATATTTCAACATAATTAATATATTGAATAACGTATAATAAGTATGTAGTATATCTTCTAACGTTCCTGATTTGATTGTAACAATAAAAATTGAATATACCACACCATCAGAGCAGCTGATATGTCTAATGGTAAAATCGTAGACACACAAAGTCGTTACGTCTATCACATATGTACATGAACTCTAATCTGATTTTGATTGTGTTAGAATTTATTATAAATAAAACGACCTAACTCATTGAGCCACCCGGGTCCCTACATTTTAGCATCACGGCTATCATAATAAATCGGACATAGTAAACGGTGAGTGACCTGGCTCTAATTTGACATTTTTAACCTTTTAACCACTTGTTTATAATGTTGGCATGTTTAACCTTTTAAGCAATTGTCTATAATGTTGACATGCTTAACCTGTTAACTACTTGCGCATAATGTTGCCATTTTTACCTTTTAACCACTTATGCATACAATTGTCATTTTAACATGTTAACAATGTGTGTATAATGTTTCATTTAAAAACTAAAACCCAACTATATAGATATTATTTATGTATGAAACATTAAGTATAACACGTATTGCAATACTTGTAAATTACAAAAAAGGGTGCACTCGACTCACAGCCGCAAGTGAAAAAGTTTATCAGTTGCTTGCTTATGGTCAGTGGTTCTCTCCGGCTTCTTCCACCACTGAAACTGGTCGCCACGATATGGCTGAAATATTGCTGAAAGTGACGTTAAAACAGAAAAATACAATCAATCAATCAATCAATCAATCAATCATTTGTACGAATCATGCTAAATAATACTCACAGGAATTCCAAGTTTAGTAGATTGTTGACTGCTGTGGAATTGTCCCTGTAAATAGTTGACAAATATCTTTTGTGTATATTTAATTAAATTATTGGCTTCCAGTAATTATAATAAACTGGGTATTGGTGAGTATTCACAGAGCATGACCCACAGAACTACCCCATGCGTCCACAGATGGCATCTAGGGGTAAATAATGGATGTCATATGTCTTCAGATTCGTAGATCAGGCTTGTAGTTTTCCACTATTTCTCTGGACATTGATTCGTTGAAATATACGTTTTCTTATTTTGATAAGCAAGTACATACTATTACATCGTGGATATGAATTTGATACTCAAAACAATTGTATACTGAAGGGAAAAAGAAACGCAGGGTAACAATATGCTCCTATTTTTTAACTGCGTGGCGTAAAATTACGAAAACTGGGCAGACGAGTGGCTTGGTCAGTGTGCACTAATATCGGTGTCTAAAGTTACTCAACCGTGAAAGGTATCATGTGACATAGTGAAAGTGATAAAAAGCAAATACTAAGTAATACGTCCAGAATAATGATAACAAGCTCGTCAACACATCGTGTCATACCACTTTATACTCTTCAGGTATACACATCACTTTCCACTATTTAAAGTTAATTTGAATCTCTTGTAATCATGCCACGGCTGACGGAAGTTCAGAGGGGTCAGACTATTGCATTGGTAATGCAAGGTCAAAGGCAACAACAAGTTGCTTTTCTATTTGGTGTGAATGTTTCCACCATCGAGCGTCTTGTCCGTCGTCTGAGAGATACGGGAAGGGTTGCCGACCGTCCGCGACGAGGACGTCCTCGCGTAACGACGCCACGTCAAGACATGGCTATTCGTCTTGCCCACCTGCGTAATCGCCACGTTACTGCCACTGAAATCGCTTTAACTGCGGTAGGCAATCATAATCGCCATATTCACCCAAACACTGTGATAAACCGATTGCGCGAATTTGGTCTGCAAGGTCGTCGACCTTACATTGGTTTTCCTCTCACTCGTGCACGTCGCGCGCATCATATGGATTGGTTGGCGGTACATGGTCTCAGACAACTTCCAATGAGGCAATGGAGGCAGGTCGTTATTTACAGATGAGTCGCGGTTCACTCTTTTTCGTCCGGACGGTCGACGTCGTGGAGGAACGCTTCGCCGACGCTTGCGTTTTTGAGAGGGATAGGCTTGTGGGTGGTTCACTTATGGTCTGGGGAGGGATATCTCACGGATTAAAGTCGCCGTTGATTTTGATAGCCGATAATTTAACAGGCGTAAGATATAGGGATGAAATCCTCCGGCCGGTTGCAGTTCCATTTGTGCAACAGCATCGCCTAATTTTCCAGCACCATAACGCCCGGCCCCATATAGCCAGAGTTTGTCAAGATTTTCTCGCCAATCACAACATTAACCCACTCGATTGGCCTCCGTTCAGTCCAGATTTGTTCCCAATCGAACATCTGTGGGCAGGAGAGTAAGGGGGCGTCGGAATGCCCCCGCTACTCTCGACTAATTAAGGGCTGCCTTGTTGGAAGAGTGGGATAATATCCCCATGAGAAGGATAAATGCTCTGATGAACTCCATGCACAGGAGAATCAGGGCTGTAAAGGATGCGCGAGGAGGGCATACAAGATATTGACGGGTTAATCGATTTCACTTTAAAATATTGGAGAGGGGGGGGATACTGTTAAATTGGTTTCATTTACTCATGAATTATTGATCAAAATCTAATGAAATTTCAAAAACTTGTTAATTAAATTTGTGTTTTTATCCTTGTATATTAATATTGAAAAAATACATTCGAATAAATAATATTAAATCACATAAAATGTTGACCCTGCGTTTCTGTTCCCCTTCTGTATATATAAAGTAACGACCACTGAACGTACAGGTGTTATTGTTTAATTATTTGTGATGTGTTTGCCTTCTTGTCAAATGATGGTAAACAATCCGTAGATTGATGTGTTTTACTTTCAACCATATCTTTAGTAATCTATTTACATGTATCACTACAATTTAAGGTATTAATTATTAATAATAGAGTATTCATAAAATAGACCACCTATACATGTACAAATCATACTTATTGATACTCACCGCCAGGACAAACTTGTTAGATCGTTGAAAGTGTTGTTCTCTATCACTGATATGCTATTGTTCTCTAACTCTCTATAAATAGTCACAAATGTCTTTAGCTATACTTAACTCGTTATACCGGGATGTACATAAACAAAGTTTATCTGATTTTTGCTATAACATATAACTTATATACATATGTATATATAAATGTGGACACTTGACTTTCTATATTAGTCGTATGTTTTGCACAGGCTTCACATAGCAAATAACAATTCAAACAGTGATAATGATAGAACTGCGATGTTTGTTCAGTTGCTTTAAATATTTAGCCAAGGGCTAAAATTTGAAAATGAAATACTTTTAACAATCACATTAGTTCCTATTACGTGATATTCTTTGCATGCGTATCATTTCTACCAATTACCGACCGCCTTCAGCACATTGAAGACTAGTTGAAGACAGGGGAATGATTTATTGACGTTTAACGCCAATTTTAGCAGTATTTCAGCTATATTGTGGCGTAAACAAATTCTAAATATTAAATTCCCCAATTTAAGACCCGTAGTAATAAAACATTTGTGTATAAAACAATTGGGTTATATGTACAAATAAGAGAACAATTCATAGGATAAAAACATATATGTATTTAAAATAGGTGTTTCCTATCTATTTATATTTTAGTATACCAATCAATTTCTAATAAATATTTCAAAGTTGTGTCGCCTGCTACATTCGTAACTAAAATCAGACAAATGTTGCCATTGTAGTATTCTGACTATCTTCAACGACATCTACGCAGTCGATTATTTAACAAATAACTATGAGTAAATTTACCATGACCAGTACGACATCTGGTCAACACCACACGATCATTACGATTTTGACCGTAAGAACAAAGAGCCTTGCCAACTAAGGAATGTATTTCGTGCAATTTGTTGTGAATTTGCTGTTCCCAACAATTCTACCAGCGTTTCAAAATATGATTCATTCTAACATGACGTCCTTCTTTCGCTTTGTAAACAAACGAGCGATTTGTCGATAGGGTATAATCTCATTAGGAATGCGCCAGTGCATGTTACTGACTTTCCCGTCGTAAATGTACATGTTGATAAATTATCGTCTGCTCGAATTTGGCAGCATAAATTGTGTGCGACGTTGTCCGCAAGCGTAAATATAAATTACAGTCTTCCAATCGAAGTTATTTGTACTCTTAGACGTATCAGAATCGAAATAATTCATGGAAGCCAGGATGTGTTTTGAGTTTTAACATGGGTTGGCGGATATTAGTAAATTTTATTCGCCAACCCATGTTAAAACTCAAAACGCAATCTGGATTTATTTCTTAATCATAATAGGACTAAAACCAGTATATGAAATAGAACAATTATATATTGTGTTATCCTATGCGTAGGATGTCCACGGATGTCTTCTTACTGTCAACCAGTATTCAATCATTTCAGTAACATGTAAACATTCCTGGCAGTCAATAGTGTAGTGTCCGTTCCTAATTCGTTATATTTAACAAATAAAATACGTGTATACTAAGGGAATAGAAATGAAGTTTCATTAAACACTTAACAGTAAGTGTTAGATAATAATAGAGGCGTCACTGTTTTTTTACCTGCGTGTTTACCTTTTTGAAAGTCATTCCCATTATTTCTAGATTGTTCATGCCTTACAGAGAATAACAACTTTTTGAGTGTTTTAAATGATTTGAGATTTATGATGCGACGACCTTTTAATTGTCCAGATGACATTTATAATTCTAGTTTTGTACATTTTTGTGTCATTGTGGTAAATGATGACCTGATACACAATCAACATCACTCCCTCCCCCCAAACAGTACATACATAAATGCATATTTGAGGTAAAAACAGTTATTTTATCTTACCCGTCTAACTTCAAAGTTATAAATACTACAAATATAGTATAATCTTTTTTTGTAATCACAGACTTACAATGAATAAGTGTTGTTATGTAAATCTATTAGGTTAGTGTTATTGTGTCTATCGACACTTTCAACAAATTTGCGCATGCCACGATATATCTGAAATACTGCTTGAACACAAATCAATCAATCACTTTCAAGAAGATTTCAAACTTACAATTTATAAGTGTTATTAGGAAAATACATTGGAATACTATCCAGTCCTCTACTGGAACAATTTTCATGATTTCCATTTACAGTGTCAATATGATCACACACATCATCATGCCATTGTGATGCCACACTGACAAGTAGAATCACAACAACTATTACTGTTATAAGACACTGCATTTTGCGTCGTCCGTCTACAAATATATAATGTATTTACTTAATCTGTTATTGTTAAATGTTGTCATAGAAATAAAATTTAGGAATAAAATGAAAAAAAATATCACACTGAAGAAATGTATTATATGATTGTTGTTTAATTCCATACAAGGTAAACATTGACCATCCCTTCCATGGTTTTACACACGGAACTAGTTAGTGTTATATGCCGATAATTTGATGGTTCGGAATGGTCTTTACCTGGTTTTGGAATAGGAATGGATATCGTCGGGACAACATGCAGTATCATATGCCTTATCCAACGATTTTCACAATTCATATAATAGTAACGGCCGATTGTATTACTCCATTTAAAATTCAATTTCTTTTTTTTTTCTTTTTGCGTTTTAAAGAGTCAGGTACAGCAGCGAGTAAACAAAAGAACATTGAATCAACCCCTAAAGTAACAAATGACCCAGGAGAACGTAAGAAAGTTAAAGTAGTAAAAAAACAATCAAACTCAAAAAGACGGGTTCTAAAATCCATGGAAACCTTTATGGAAGTCACAAGGAAAGGATTTAGCAACATTGACCGTAGCCTGCTAATATTTCCTAAAGTAAGGGATTTAGCAACATCGACCGTACCCTGCTAACACCTCCCGACAAACTTCATGATCAACAAATAATAAATAACTGTAAAGGACCAAAAAAAGCCCACTTACAAGGTTTGGTTTAGGTTTATGCTGTTTAACGCCACTTTCAACAATATTTCAGTTACATTGTGGCGGTCAGTTTTATTGGTGGAGGAACCCCCAGAGTACGCGCAGAAAACCACTGACTTGTCGTCGCAAGTCACAAGCAAACTTTATCATATAATGTTGTATCGAGTACATTGACACCGTTCGATTAAATAAATATGTTGTTCTACAAGCTTCCATAGTTAAATATATTTGAATATTTACATTTACGTCCTTAAATGGGATACATATTTATTGTTCTTAACTCCGCGCTTTTTACTGCTACTTTTGTCAGGACAAAAATGTAGAAATATAGATTCGACTTCGGAAGACATTCAAAAATCCGACACGTAATTTCCGATATGCATATACAAAGTTAAGCTTCGTCCGAAGTCGTTTCTTTATTATTATATAATCATAGGATTTCTTTAACAACTGTTCTAATCAAATTGTACAACTGAATATACTATATAAAAGTCAAATTCCGATAATATGACTTTCAATATTAGAAACAGACACATCGTGTAAAGGTATAGTATATATACATACAACTTAAACAATATGGGATGGAACATGTTTTGATATCTTTATTTTGGTAAAAGAAACACTGTATATATACAATATACGTACATTGTCGGTAAATATATAATTAAGTAAAGTTTGTTTTTGCCCGCAAAAACGGATGGCTACCCCCGTCCCACAAACTGTAGTCAAAGGTAAAACATACATTTAGGTAACAAATAAAATTAAGCTTCAATGAATAACAAAAAAATCGAGAAAGCATCAGAAATGCAACAGCCGAGTTGCAAGTCAAAATCCTGGGCCATTTAATTTGCCTATTCACCCTGATCATAAATATATATGGCTTAGAGGTGGGGATCTCAACCATTAAAAAATTCACTTCAGGTAGGGGGTGGGGTATGACCCCGGGGCCTGAGCTATAATGCATTTAATTTGNCAATATTTCAGTTACATTGTGGCGGTCAGTTTTATTGGTGGAGGAAACCAGAGTACGCGCAGAAAACCACTGACTTGTCGTCGCAAGTCACAAACAAACTTTATCACATAATGTTGTATCGAATACATTGACACCGTTCGATTAAAAAAATATGTTGTTCTACAAGCTTCCATAGTTAAATATATTTGAATATTTATATTTACGTCCTTAAATGGGATACATATTTATTGTTCTTAACTCCGCGCTTTTTACCGCTACTTTTGCAGGACAAAATGTAGAAATATAGATTCGACTTCGGAAGACATTCAAAAATCCGACACGTAATTTCCGGATATGCATATATACAAAGTTAAGCTCCGTCCGAAGTCGTTTCTTTATTATTATATAATCATAGGATTTCTTTAATAACTGTTCTAATCAAATTGTACAACTGAATATACTATATAAAAGCTAATTCCGATATTATGACTTTCAATATTAGAAACAGACACATCGTGTAAAGGTATAGTATATATACATACAACTTAAACAATATGGGATGGAAAATGTTTTGATATCTTTTTTTTGGTAAACGAAACACTGTATATATACAATATACGTACATTGTCGGTAAATATATAATTAAGTAAAGTTTGTTTTTGCCCGCAAAAACGGATGTCTACCCCCGTCCCACAAACTGTAGTCAAAGGTAAAACATACATTTAGGTGACAAATAAAATTAAGCTTCAATGAATAAAAAAAAATGGAGAAAGCATCAAAGAGGCAACAGCCGAGTTGCAAGTCAAAATCCTGGGCGATTTAATTTGCCTATTCACCCTGATCATAAATATATATGGCTTAGAGGTGGGGATCTCAACCATTAAACAATCCACTTCAGGTAGGGGGCGGGGTATGACCCCGGGGCCTGAGCTATAATGCATTTAATTTGCCTAGTGATCCTGATCATAAATATATATATAGTTTAGGGGTGGGGATCTCAACCATTAAAAAGTTCACTTCAGGTAGGGGTGGGGTATGACCCCGGGGCCTGAGCTATAATGCATTTAATTTGCCTAGTCATCCGGATCATAAATATATATAGTTTAGGGGTGGGGATCTCAACCACTAAAAGTTCACTTCAGGTAGGGGGTTGGGTATGACCCCCAGGGCCTGAGCTATAAGACATTTAATTTGCCTAGTCACTCTGATCATAAATATATATGGTTTAGGGGTGGGATCTCAACCATTAAAATGTTCACTTCAGATAGGGGTGGGGAATGACCCTCCCCCAGGGCCTGAGCTATGAGGCATTTAATTTTCCTAGTCACCCTGATCATAAATATATATGGTTTAGGGATGGGGATCTCAACCATTAAAAAGTTCAGTTAGGGTAGGGGGTGGGGTATGACCCCGTGGCCTGAGCTATAATGCATTCAATTTGCCTAGTCATCCTGATCATGAATATATATGGTTTAGGGTGGGAATCTCGGTCACATTTGTTTAAACTGATTCCTCAGTGGGGTGGGGCTGAGCCCCGGAGATAAAAAAATGTTGAATGCACAACTTCACATTGACATCTCCACCCATACCAAATATTAAGTTTCTATCTTTTGTAGTTTCAGAGAAATGTGTAATTCTCAAAATATGTACTTTTTTTTATAAAAAAACAACAACATGGTTTTACAAGAAAAAAACAATAGATTAATTTGAATTTCGAACTCGCTCTAAATAATAGTGTAATAATGTTTCCTACCAAAAATTATGTTGATCGGCCAAAAACTAAGAGCGCTATCGCGTTAACGAAGATAGGCTAACATCCATACGCCCGCCCGCCTGCCCGCCCGCCAAAACATAAGCCGACTGCAACTTCGCTGCAACTCGGCTAAACAAACTGTTTGTTAACTACATGTCCTTACTACCTACCAAGTTTCATGAAATACTGTTCAGTAGTTTGAGAGGAGGTGCGCTGACAAGCTGCTTCAGAAGTATATTTCGGGAAATATAAGTTCAAAGGGGCATTACTCCCACAAAATTTAGGGGATCAAAATTTCCTGGTAATATGCACAACTGTATATGGTGTCCTTACTACCTACCACGTTTCATGAAATTCTGTTCAGTAGTTTCAGAGGACTTGCGCTGACAAACTGTGTGCCTGACAGACGGATGGACAGGACAAAAACAATATGAGGGGGAGACATAATTTATACCAGCGTACCAGCATTAGAAACAGGTAGAAAATTAAGCTTAATTTTATATTTAGCGACAATGTGCTATATTGTGTTTATCCTGCAATATCAAAAAGTCCAAAACAACTGGTAAAACAAGCGTCGTTGTAAACATTTCAAAGGCGTCATCTGTGACGTCGACGCTTATACTGTTACCGTTTCTTTCTGTTGCTCAACACAAATCGGGTACCAGAAAAGCTATATTTTGGTCAGTATTAATGTATGAAATCTTCATTATACTAATGATACAATCCTTTATATACATCAGCTAGATTGTTTCATGTTTCAATATTTGTCAAGAGAATAACCAGAAAGTTTGCATAGGGAAATTGCTTCACCTTATACTACTAACACAAGTCCTATTGAAATAATGAAGGGCTCGAGTAGCTCAATGAGTTAGGTAGTTGGATTACCTAACAACTCATACAAGCCTATCACCAATACGGCGTAGGTTCGTGCCTGTCTTTGTATATTACAAAAAAAGGGTGCACTCGACTCGCAGCCGCAAGTGATACAGTTTACCAGTTGCTTGTCCATGGTCGGTGGTTCTCTCCGGCTTCTTCCACTACTAAAACTGGTCGCCATGATATAACTGAAATATTGCTGAAAGTTGCGTTAAGACACCAACAATCAAATCATTGAAAAAATGGAAGAATATCAACACTATTAAAGAAGAAGATTATCAACATTATTTTATATCTTGTAAATACTTAAATACTTTTGTACTCATATTAATCAATTACAACGAAAGGTTAACATCGGAAGACCTATGAAATTAAAACACATTGTACCAGGCTAGAAACTTTGTGATAAAGACTATTTTCATTTTTGTTAATTCTTGACAATTGTAGGATTCTCTCTCTTTGAAATATATAATGAAATGTTGGGAGGAGCTTGGCCTCTCATTATATATGTAACAAGCATTCGAATAAAATATTATTGTGTTGTTAAAAACGCTATTGGACAATCCACTAAAGATGTTAATAGTACATAGCTAACTAAATTGATTTAAATAGCATAGGTAAGGTTCGTTTACAAAATTTACAGGTGCGTGATTGCAGGTAAAGACGTAGATATCAAATTTAGTGTGCATCACTTTTCTGCAATGACCTTCATCAGGTACGCTCAAAGTCAAAAGACTGAAAAAATCTACTGATTTAAAACCATGAAGAGAAAATTTAGAGTGATGGTCAAAATTTCCACCAATATCAACAAAACGAACAATCATCTCTCACCTCAACTCACTGAACACAATACCATATTTCGTTGGAAATCCAGGTACTAGATTGGGTCAGGCACGTAAACGCGGCAGGGTTAATGGGATCCCAATCTTCCTCTCATCTGTATTAAATGTGAGAGAGTTCGAGATTTAGTGGTGGAAGAAGCCGAAATACCCGGAGAGAACCACCAACCCCGGGCAAGCAACTGGTAAACTATCACTTGCGACTGCACCCTTTTTAGTAATTTACAAAGTAGGGCGCAAATCCACGCCGTATTGGTGATGGTATTGCATGAGTTGCTAGCTAATCAAACTACCTAACTCATTGAGCCACCAAGGTTCGTTTGTTGTTGGGGGTCATGTTGCAATCTTTTGCTTCGCTTTGTGTCTTGTATACCCAATGAGTCAAGTTTCTCTTGATGGTTGTCTCCTGATTGCCCCTTCGGCATTCTCTAACGTTTATTCATAAATTGAATAAATTCATAAAGCATATAATAATATAATGGGCAAGTTAATTATTATAATCTAAATTAAAGCATTAAATCAAATAGTTTCAATGGTGCATATATGGTACTCTCAAAATAACACAGAATGTATCTGATCTGATTATTCAATGCATCACACTCAGTATCAAGGGGACTTAACTATTTATGTAAATACAAAACATAATAATTGAATAATATCATAAGAATTTTCACCTAAAATGTTTCTCTATCCTCTAGTTAAACACCAAACGAGCTATACCCTAGTCAAGTCTCGTGTTCGTCACATGTACCTACGTATACGATTTGTAATATTACATAACGTTCTTGTTACTGGACGCTCAAGTTTCATACAAACAACAAACAATATTTTATTTAAATATTCTTTCATTCATATTATGTAAGACTAAATACACGGGTGACCAAGAATAAAGTAAAGTAAACATGACAATTGTTTTTCGAATGTCACGTTTAAATATCAAGTACATCTAAATTTTTGATGGTGTGATTCCACTTTTAATTTAAATTCTACAGTATCAACTTTTCATTGAAACATTGGGTGGGGAGGGGGGTATGGTTATGGTGTTGAACACCACTTTCAACAATATTTCAGTTATATCGTGGCGGTCAGTTTTATTGGTGGAGTAAACCGGAGTGCCCGGGGAAAGCCATCGACCTGTCGTAAGTCATTGACATTCTGGATCTTGAAAGTATGGCACAAAAACACTGAGTGAAATGCTGAATCTCAACCCTTTTAGCACAACTACAGAATAATCCAGAGTACCCGGAGAAAACCAACGACCTGCCGCAATACAATGACCCACTTTCTAATTTTGCTACATACACATTTCGACAAAAAGTTAAGAGCTATCCGGTATTTTTTTAAGGATGAAAGAAGTCGAACTAGGTTTCATTTTTTTCCTATTTTGACATTATTGGTTCTCTTTACGGCCAAAACACTCCCATATATATTGAATTGGGTTCATATCGGGGAACATGGCAAGCATCTGAAATGAGTCAATCGTCTTTTGATGTCTGAATTCTCTTACAATGTGAGCTCTTTGTGGTCTTTATATCTTGTAAATACTTAAATATGTTTGTACTCATATTAATCAATTACAACGAAAGGTTAACATCGGAAGACATATGAAATTAAAACACATTGTACCAGGATAGACACTTTGTGATAAAGACTATTTTCATTTTTGTTAATTCTTGACAATTGTAGGATTCTCTCTCTTTGTAATATATAATGAAATGTTGGGAGGAGCTTGGCCTCTCATTATATATGTAACAAGCATTCGAATAAAATATTATTGTGTTGTTAAAAAACGCTATTGGACAATCCACTAAAGATGTTAATAGTACATAGCTAACAAAATCGATTTAAATAGCATTGGTAAGGTTCGTTTACAAAATTTACAGGTGCGTGATTGCAGGTAAAGACGTAGATATCAAATTTGGTGTGCATCACTTTTCTGCAATGACCTTCATCAGGTACGCTCAAAGTCAAAAGACTGAATAAATCTACTGATTTAAAACCATGAAGAGAAAATTTAGAGTGATGGTCAAAATTTCCACCAATATCAACAAAACGAACAATCATCTCTCACCTCAACTCACTGAACACAATACCATATTTCGTTGGAAATCCAGGTACTAGATTGGGTCAGGCACGTAAACGCGGCAGGGTTAATGGGATCCCAATCTTCCTCTCATCTGTATTAAATGTGAGAGAGTTCGAGATTTAGTGGTGGAAGAAGCCGAAATACCCGGAGAGAACCACC
>MJUT01057469.1:52563-67876 GCA_002080005.1 Gigantidas platifrons
GGGGGGGTGTTCTACGTATAATTTCATGTTTTACGTGATTGGCCGTAGGTTAAATAACTGTCAGTTTTAAGTCGTTTTATGCTTACACATGTTTTTTTTCTTTTTTTGTCCCCAATGCTGTCGTACTTTCCCGTGTTTTTCGTGGTCACTGGTCGATGTGTTGACAAGGATAGTCCTGACCGGTAATTACAACAAAACAAATTCTTCTCACATTTTCCCTTTCATTAGTGCAATAAAATGCTTGACATGAAGTCATAATGATATTGTAAATATCAAAAGATAAATATACGACGTTATTTTACGATTTACATAATTTTTAATGATACAATTGCAACTGATACAATGTTGATATATACCGACTTTTACTACGTCACGGGCAGGATAAATCCGAGAATAGATTATGATCACATTATGACTTTTGCCTCCTCCACATTGAAGAGATTTGAAAAATTGCGATCCCCATTATTTGATGCTACAGGCAACTTCAATCATCAAATTCTACCTTGCGGTATACTATTTTTAACATTCATTAACACAAATGTCTTTTATTTACTGTCATTTAAATTTTCACGCTAACTTGTTAAGACCATGGCCTTTTCCTTTAAATCAAATAGTTTCAATGGTGCATATATGGTACTCTCAAAATGACACAGAATGTATCTGATCTGATTATTCAATGCATCACACTCAGTATCAAGGGGACTTAACTATTTATGTAAATACAAAACATAATAATTGAATAATATCATAAGAATTCTCACCTAAAGCGTTTCTCTATCCTCCTAGTTAAACATCAAACGAGCTACACCCTAGTCAAGTCTCGTGTTCGTCACATGTACCTAAGTATGCGATTTGTAATATTAAATAACGTTCTTGTTACTGGACGCTCAAGTTTCATACAAACAACAAAATGTTTTTTATTTAAATATTCTTTCATTCATATTATGTAAGACTAAATACACGGGTGACCAAGAATAAAGTAAAGTAAACCTGACAATTGTTTTTCGAATGTCACGTTTAAATATCAAGTACATCTAAATTTTTGATGGTGTGATTCCACTTTTAATTTAAATTCTACAGTATCAACTTTTCATTGAAACATTGGAAGGGGAGGGGGGGGTATGGTTATGGTGTTGAACATCACTTTCAACAATATTTCAGTTATATCGTGGCGGGAAGTTTTATTGGTGGAGTAAACCGGAGTGCCCGGGGAAAGCCATCGACCTGTCGTAAGTCATTGACATTCTGGATCTTGAAAGTATGGCACAAAAACACTGAGTGAAATGCTGAATCTCAACCCTTTTAGCACAAGTACAGAATAATCCAGAGTACCCGGAGAAAACCAACGACCTGCCGCAATACAATGACCCACTTTCTAATTTTGCTACATACACATTTCGACAAAAGGTTCAGAGCTATCCGGTATTTTTTTAAGGATGAAAGAAGTCGAACTCAGTTTCCTTTTTTAGTTATTATTTCATTATGGACTACAATTTGAGTAGTATTTGAAGCTGGTTATGGAATAAAAATGTTGGTTATTACTAGTGGGAAAAAGGGAGATAAGACGGACATTTTAAAATTTCAAAAAAGTTTTTGATAATTGTTTTCCAACAATGTAAGAAAACGGACGAAACATAATTTTTTTTCAGAACTTTTGAATGAATGAATGTATGGAGAAGCCGCTATTGCGCCCGTTTACTCAGTAGCGAGTATAACCATCATGTTTACACCAAAGCTTCCGCACTCATAAAGTCGTGTCACGAACTAGGCGACGAAGCCTTTCTTGTGGGGATTGCTTGTCAATTCAGCAATATTTTGACATTATTGGTTCTCTTTACGGCCAAAACACTCCCATATGTATTGAATTGGGTTCATATCGGGGAACATGGCAAGCATCTGAAATGTGTCAATCGTCTTTTGATGTCTGAATTCTCTTACAATGCGAGCTCTTTGTGTTCTGTCGTTATCATCCATTAAGATAGGCCCGTCAGCCAATGGATCATTATCAAAATGGGGTACATACAACATGGTTTAATGAAGTGACAGTCCTTAAAGGAAGCCATCTGAAGCTGGCAACAATTACAATATTTGAGATCGTTGTTACAATCGAAGCTTTCATGGTCGTCCTCGCCACACTTTTTTCTTGTCGATTTCTTGTTGAGACAGGGGTATTCAAATCTGTTGATTAGACAGGATATGCAAATGAATCATTGATTCAATAGTTTAAAGGTCATGATACATCACAATGTCTATTTTTTAATTGTAATTGACAATATTCTGTCCGCTGAATACCGAGTTCAAATTTAAACGTTTAAATATTTGAATTTCCAGTCTTTCGATTTGATTTGATTTTTGGTGTTTAACGCCACTTCCAACAATATTTCAGCTTATCAAGGCGACCAAATTTAGTGGTGGAGGAAGCCGGAGTACCCGGAGAGAACCACCGACCATGGGCAAGCAACTGGTAAACTTTATCACTTGCGGCTGCGAATCGAGTGCACCCTTTTTTGTAATTTACAAAGCCCGGCGCGATCCAGTCTTTCGATATTGAGCGTACTTGATGAATGTTATATTCCAGAAACGGGTCGTGCGCACTAAATTTGATATCTACGTTTTTGTTGTCAAATACTTTCGCGATTTAAAATTTTTAAATATTACTAAGAAATTGCAAATGTGCATGAAAAAATTGTAATTATCTCAAAATTTGGTATGATTTAATATTAATCATTTAATCTATGGCAATACCAAGAACGAGAACGATAAGTAAGACGTACTTGTACTAGACAAAAATGCGCACTGCCATAAAAGCTCCCTTATTCTTCATCTTTGTTATAGTTCCATAAATGCAGTGTCCATAGATGCTAAGAATCGAAAGAAAAAAGAAATGCTGAACTCGGTCACAACTCGACGATGGATTTTTCAAACGTGAGGTCAGCAGTATTTAATCGTGCAAGAAATATGAGCCGCTGCGAAGAGTCTGTGGGTGGATGTTTTAAATTGGAAAAGAATAACGAGGATAAGAAAGAGGAAGATATAACCCAACCATTTGCCTTGCGAGGGACCACAAACGACCACTAATATTAAAGTACAGTTCAATTCCTTTAGTTAATGCAAATTGCATTGCATACAAGGGGCGTGACATTCTTCAATCAAGAGGTATTACAATAAAATGAATTGCAACTGAAACGATTATAACCACGTGCTTTCGGAAAGTAGTTTTTGACAATTCTGTAATTTTCTCAATATTTACAAAGTGTCAGGCTTTCTTACCAATTTGGTCAAATCGTAGAAGTTCTCATCTATACATTTGTGTATGTTTTTATGTGTTCAACCGTATTTATTAACATATGTTCGTGACATTTTGTTGCATTCAGGATTGAGAGTGATTGTTGTTTAAAGCCAACTCAGCAATCGTTCAGCTTAATCATGGCGTATGTAGAGTAACTTATTTTCAACCTTGATAATACAATTTCAAGTATATAGCTGTCAATGAAAAGATTGATTTCTGTATATTCCAGTGTTGGTCCAGCACATCAGAATTTTATTAAGACAAATATTCTCACATGACAAATACATATGATGAATAAATTAGTATCTTATCGATATATAACAAATAAGTTAGTTGGTTGAACACAGTGGTACACCTGGTACTTGTATTCAATATACATTGTATGTGTATCATAGCGAGCATCGCAAGATGCGAGCTAAACAGCAACATGTGTATAAGAAGATGAATCAATAAACTAACAATACCAACCGGAAGTGGTTTTTAAGTTTCAGAATAGAATGGACCATCGGAGAGAATGACCGGAAATAGCCTATTAATTAGAATAAAAAATAAGTATCCAGTTTAAAAATAACAAACAAAAAATAGGAATCCGTACAGCTTCTTTACATGAAACGATTAATTTATTTTAAAAAAGTGACAATCGCTATAGTTTACGTCACTAGTGGAGGGTATTTTGCGGACCGGAGCTGGTAACTGTCCGGAGTTTGAGAGTGAAGTACCTTTTAATTTGAATGAAAAATAACTATCCAGTTGAAACCCCAAAAAATAGAAAGGAAACCGTACATGAAACGATTAATTTATTTAAAAAATGGACAATCGTTAGACCTTCTTGTTTCGCCCCTAAAGATGTCGTCACGCGATTTCGTTGATCATGTCGCTGATAGTTTCAAAACAAAGAAAACAAATGTCAAGCAATTGTAGGAGTATAAAGATGATTTTTTTTAAACTATTGATTCAGTTGCCAACCCTTAAATATACTTACACTGGTTGGCGTGGCTAACCTATTGTTGGAGGTTAGCCCTGAACTCCTCTAGGGAGCTGGCCCCAACTGTAGTGTCTATATGTATTGTGTAATTATGTATGTTTTATAGAAATGTTGATATTTTATTGAATAAATATTATTATTATTATTATTATAAGTGGTTCCATTCTTGTGCTGTTCTTTGGAAGGAGTTTCTGAGAGTGTCATAATTGGACATCTCCTTGAAGAACCTATGTTGACCTCTGGTTCTGCTGTCACCAGGTCTGAGGTATAAGTCTCGGTCGATGTCCACGAGTGATGCTGGATCTTATACATCATGACAAGTCTGCTGATGCTATGCATTTTCTGTCGGAGTTATGAATTGATTTGTGCGTGAAAAGGATGATTATATATTTCTTTATGAAAGCTATTATTTGTTTTCTTATATCATTGACATTTCGGTGGACTTTGAACCACATTTTTACAAATAATCATGTCAAAATTTAACGCTATGAACTTTCATCATTTATTTTACAAAACATGTACATAAACACATACGAGCAACACGACCTACAGGGGTTTGTTATGATTTTGTTTTATCCCTCGACTACTCTCATGTGTCTCATGTGTACAAAAATGTATTTTTTAGAGTAGGCAAGGGATACAAAAATCGTAACAAGCCCCTGTGCACGACCCCGGATGAAAAGGATGCTTTTGTTTAAATGATAGACGTTTGACTCATCACAGTCACTTGAAGTTTCAAAAACGGGCCCGGTGGCTCAATGAGTTAGATCGCTGGATCTAACAACTCATACAAGCCTATCACCAATACGGCGTGAGTTCGCGCCCGGCTTTGTAAATTACTCGCAACCGCAAGTGATAAAGTTTACCAGTTGCTTGCCCATGGTCGGTAGTTCTCTCCGGCTTCCTCCACCACTAAAACTGGTTGCCATGATATAGCTGAAATATTGTTGAAAGTGACGTTAAACACCAAAAATCAAATCAATCAAATCATTTTCAAAAACTAAAAAACAAATAAGAAAAAAATGTTTTTCTAATTTATTTTTTATTTTTGGAACTTCAAGAGACTGTGGACTCATAATCATAGACTGGTAAAATACATGTACATGTCTATGCGTAGATGCGACGCTCGCCTGTAGGCTGTGCCTAATCCATATTAAAAAATAGACTATCATTGTAAAACTGTTGATTATTAATGAAATTATAATAATATAGTACTATGTTCTACAAAAGTATTATAGAGCGCCGCTTTTATTAAATTATTTTACACATGGGTGGCATATCTGGGATTCACGTTTGTTTGACATATTATGAAAACTATTCCGTGACATTTCCGTAAATTTTCAGGGAGGTGTTATTAGTATTGTGTTATGTTGTAATCATAATATAGGATCAGAAAAATATTGTCCGAGCAAATGATTGTATATACCCTGCAAACAAAGTTTCATGTATTAAGGAATCTGTTTTATGTCTGTCCTTCTGTTCATGTATTGTCACCACAACTAAATAGAACTTTTCAATGGAGTTTGATGAAAATTTACACAAAGGAAGTACATCATATGTAGAGGTGTATGACGTTTTACAATCCCATTCTAGATAGGTAGATTATTGTGCATTTGTTAGTTAGCTTGCTTGCTTGATGGTGTTTAACGCCACTTTCAACAATAGTTCAGCTATATCGTGGCAGTCAGTTTTATTGGTGGGGGAAACCGGAGGACCCGTAGAAAACCACCTACCTGTCGCAAGTCACTGACAACCTTAATCACATAATATTGTACACATCGCCCTGATCGATGTACGAGCATCAGTGGTGATAGGCAGTGATTGCATAGGTAGTTGGAAATCCAACTATCATACGATTACAGACACGCTTACCCCTTTTTGCAGTTGTATCTTGAATAATCATGACAATAACTTAACTTTAATTTTCCTTGGAATGAGAGAGTGAAAATGTGTGCAATTTCATACTTATAAATTAAATATTTTCCATTTTTCATTTTGGAATGAAGTGTAGCAGAAACAATACTACAGCCAACAATTTGGTTTAGTTTAGTTTATACCGTTTAACGCCACTTTCAACAATATTTCAGTTATATCGTGGCGGTCAGTTTTATTAGTGGAGAAAACCGGAGTGCCCGGGGAAATCCACCGACCTGTCGTAAGTCATTGACATTCTGGATCTTGAAAGTATGGCACAAAAACACTGAGTGAAATGCTGAATCCCAACCCTTTTAGCACAAGTACAGAATAATCAACTGATGCATCTAGTAAGCAATAACTTCTTGTCCGAACAAAACACATGGAAACAAGACTAGTTGATTCTAAATTGTTGTGCGTTCCTGTTTTTGCAGAAGCCGAAACTGAAGAAAATATATTTAATCTAATGAATAAAGACCGTGTGTTTTGAAGAAACTCCGTCTCATATGAGTATAAAAATAAATCGGCTAGAAGAGAGGCACAATTCGTACCCATTGTATGCTGACGACCTGCTGAAACAGTGTCCCTCCAAAGGAGACAAATATCTTATCGATGAGGAACTCCAGCATACTGATCACTTGTTCCTCGGAGTAGCATGTTTTACCTTTTTGAATTTTGTTAGAAAAATATGTGGAATTGTCGCCTAACACAACAATTTTTGAGCCATCGTTTCTATGACTGAAAGCTTTGTGAATTGTTCTTTTAAGCGGGTTGTTAATTTGTCATGCAATAGGGTGGTATATAGAGTTGAAAAATCAAAAGTTTTGATGGAGGATAACTGAGAAAAAGATCTTGATTGAAGGTTATCCAAAAGATCTTTAGAGTTTTTCAAAATCTACATGTAATTTATGTCACTACGCGAGTAAGCAGTTTCACATGAATATGATTATATTATATGCAGTTTAATTGGATTAAATTTTATTAACTAAACAACAACAAAAAATGAAACAAAACAAAACAAAACTAACAAATCCACAACTGTAAAAACCAAGAAATTCCTGGACTTCGTGTCACTGTTTTGTTGTTTTTTTGCTCTTTTAATATGTCCAAAAAGGACTTGAATAATTCAATTTTTTCTGTCTGTATGTTTTTGTTTTCTTCATATATTTTATTCATTGTTTCAATCATATCATTTCCTGTAGATTTTCTTTTTCGAGTTAGCTTTGTTTTCTTCTTGCGTTCAGGATTCTCAGCATCACCATCATTATCACTTTGTTCTTCAATACTGTTAGACGAAGCAGATGCAGTGATAGTTGAGGTTGGGGAGCAAATAATTGTAGCCTCTGGATTAACATTTGGACGGTACCCATACATTTCGGAAAGTTCTTTGAAGTATGAACAGGTTTTCTTCTCGTTGCCACTAGTGTTATTGTTGTCAATGGTGTCTCGGTACTTTTTTGTGAGATTTTTTCATTTGCTTTCCATCTGTACTGTGGTAAAGGAATGACCTTGAATATTAAGGTTTGTTGTAATATTTTGCCGTACACTTTTGTTTTGTTTTGGGTGATGCAAATTTATCCTGGTTATTGGACACAGATGCAGCAAACATCTGACTGCTCCATCTGTCCAGATTGCTGAGGTTTCTCCAATGGGCGTCTTCTTTGAGCAATCTGTTGTCGATGTTTCTCCAATAAGTGTGCTCTTTGAGAAATCTGTTGTCGATGTTTCTCCAATAAGTGTCTCCCCTGAGCGATCTGAAAGAATACATTCTAAATGAAATAGTACTATAAAAAGTCAATAAAATTATGACATGCATGCAGAAAACAAATAACATAGCATAAGAGAATGTGTAAAATGTGGATGTCTAAGCAGTTACTAACTTATGGACATAACCATAGTACTTACGACAAATTATTCCACTGTTAAATGTACAAGCACCAAGGCTTACCTCACACAGACAAAGGTACATGTAACCTTAGCCAATTTTAGCTGCCTTATTATACTCTTTGGTTGACATGTTCTCAATAACTTTTATACTATTTGGCTTTCTAATTATCTAAAAGTTATCTAAAAATGATCTAATCAGTAGTGAATAAATTGAAAGTTTTCATTGCTTAATTCATGCTAGTTTGTTTATTGCTGGTTTTTGTAGGGATTTTGTGTCATTAACATTTGCAATACTAAATTTGATAAAAAAAAAGTTATGGTGTTATTTTTTAATCGTTACCTTTAATTGTATGCTTGTAATTAAATACAAATTCAATTGTATCATGTAAAAGAGAAGGAACATCTTGTGTTATCTGACGAAGCCTTGTGTATTTTGCAACAAGATATGAGGCCAATTCACTTTTGTTTATTTCTGTTATTGAATCATCTTCAGGGGTTAGTGTCAATGAAGATGTGATAAGGACATACAATGTCAAAAATAATTTCTGTGAATGTGTGACGTAAAAATGTTTTTGACATTTACTGTCGTAATTAAAATACTTCAAAGGATTCTTAGTTATTGATGGTGATGGTTTACGAGATATATTAGATACCCACCTAACTGAATTTAATACTGTTCGACTACTGTTTTACCTATTTTGTTCCAGTGTTGTTATAAATGCTGTTATAATGACAACCGGAACCTTTGAACCGTAATGGAAGCGAGAGCTTGGCGCCGTAAAATCTGATTTAATCCACCATTTCTTTAGAAATGCCTGTACCAAGTCAGGGCCATTGCGATTTCCCGGTTTCCCGGTTGTTGACTGATTTTGTCTGTTTATTGATTCATGAGTTTTGACTTTCCCTTTGGAAGATTGCTCTGTGTTCGGTAATTTTGTTACTACCCTTATGTTTATCATTTGCTCTAGGTAGTGGTGACGAAGGTATGAGTTTGAAGAAAGTTATTAATAACTTCACTCATTTCTTTAGCTTTCTTTATCAAATCTACAATAAAAATGAAGACATCAAATTTTCAAGAGCACGACACGTTTCTGGAATAATCTTCATCAGCTACGCTGTCACAAGTTTGGAAAACCAAAAAGTGTAAAAGTTTATATGAGGATATAAACTAGAGGGATTAAACAGATTAAGGAAGACGAACCTTAGTTTTTGTAATTATTCATAATTTTAAGAACCTGTAAAATTTACTATTAACTATATTCATAAATGATGTCAGTGCCGAAACACTGTCAACTGTATGATGATACTCGGGGACTAATATCCTACCAACAGCTACCCAGTGATAGTAATAAAAACTAGGATATCAAATTTTCAAGGACAGGTTTCTGGTACAATCCTCATCAGACACAAGTTATGTTCGCATAACAATTAAAATTTGATTTAATTTTTTAAAGCCCTACTTGTGGGTCTTTCTCTTATTAAGAAGTCCTCGTTCTTAATAGTAGGGTTCAAATCAAAACGCTTTAATTAACTTCTAATTTCTATTGAAAATGAACAGTAAATTTAGAAATTTCCGGTATGCGTAAGGTTTCCCTTAGTATGTGTAGTCATGCTAATACACTATGTCAGACATCTCAAAAACTTGCTTTTTGTTTTGCTTTACATAATTTTTTCATCATGTTTTTTTCAAATAAAATTATATACTTACTGTTATTATCATCGTGAATATCTTGTTCCATTGTGATCATGGTAATTGTGTCAGTTTCTCTTTGATTTTGATCAATTATATAGGCTAAATCTTGGTCTGAAAAGAAGAAAACTATATGTATATTTGTACCTTACAGAATGACTATTTAAGCCAAAGTTTCAATTCCGTAGAAATAAAGTCTGTAATGAATTTCAAAACCATAACTACTCTTTCAAGTTAAATGCTCCCATAAAAATGAAAAATCATCATAATTCTTATAGGTTTCTTTAAATTCAATAAGATACTTTTGTACTTTTTCCTTTGTAGTGCACAAACCTTATAAATACATGTATAAACCTGATATTAATAGTCAGTTAAATATTAAGCTAATTTTTTATCGCAATTAAGACAATCATTTACATTTTTTTCTACATTTCTACATCTCTAGTTTTTGTATTGTGTATTTATCCAATACAACTGTTATATCTGTCGTCTCATCTGTAAATTTAGTGTAACTTGTTGCCAGTGTCTGCAAAATAATTATTCATGAACGTCAAAAAACTTTCAACTTCTCTTATAAAAAAAACCATATAAAACATAACAGACGGGTTTTCAAATAAAAACTGTGTGAGGTGCAAATGCACCTGTTTTTAATTGAAAATATGTACTGTGAGCATAGCTTACAAAATTTATACCCCGCGTACCCTCAATATTAAAAAAAGGACAAGTCCATGTGAAACCCCAAAATCATTTTTTAAAAAGGCAGTGGCTCCCCGTACGAACAATTCGTAAGGTGGCATTTGGACTAATCATACGAACTTCCCGTCGATATGCAGTAAAATGCAAAAGGTATTCGGTATTTATAGTTTTTTTCTTTATATTTTGTATAAAACTACATTTGTACAAATTATTTCAACTACATCTCTCATTGGCTGTAAAGTACCGAAATATAGTGCCTGCTACAGTTAAAATAGTTATTTTTCAAATAATAAATACTAGAATTGCCAGCTCGGTAAAAATACTGAAGACAAATGTTCTCCGACGTGAATTTTTGTTCAGAGATTTTAGCGATCTTAATGAATAAACCGGTAGGCGTATATATGCATTAAGCTCCAACCTTGCTCAAATCCACCAGATAATTTCCTTTTACCTGATAATGATCGTCAATAATTAATTGCGTGTTGTTTTCTTTTTCTGATCATAATTCATTGTGAAATGTTCGATTCATGTAAACCCAATTTATGGATTGCCCATTTTGACTAATTCAAATCTACAAGACAATTATTATATTGTGTTAACAATATCCTCACGGGACTCCCTGTACAAACTGCTCGTACGAACATCCACTGCCTTAAACAAACAGGCGGTGTACAATACCATCACATACCGAAAGACACTGACCTAAATGCTTTAAAAAAAAAAATCTTTTAAAACTACTTAATTTATACACGGAATGACAGTAAATTTTCTATTACATGCAATGGAAGCTGCCATGAAACTGTTCATATGTCATGTTTTTTTCGTCCAAGCAATCACAAGCAAGTCAGTATGTTATGGAAAATACATGCAAAATTTCAAAAGAAAGTTATTTTCTCAGTAAAAAATCAGACTACGTACGATTGAGATTCCATGCCTGTTACATTGGTTACATGCTCCTTTTCGGCCATCTTGAATCCGGGAAATCATTCTTCGGAGCACGTTTCTGGGTTTCTCGAATACGGTTTAGGTTCAGAGTAAAAAAACATATTGGTTTTCACATCCGCTTTCGGGTCCATTGTAATCAAACACGACCTTAGTTTCGAATGGGTAGATCAAACTTTCAATTTGTTCTACACAACCGGTTTCAAACTAGTTTGAAACTAAAACCGGTTTTGTATTTGTTTATTTCAAACTAACTTTGGTTCGGAAAACCTATCAAACCACCTCCAGGGGTGGTTTGGCAGGTTTCTGGTAACGTAACGCTCACGAAGAAGATAGACGCAGCAGACGTACAAAATATCATTGATATTTTACTGGAATGTGGGGAATGCAATGACATTTTTGAACAGGAAGAGATGTTTCAGGGACATCCATGTTCCGATCAAAACAACAACAAAAGCACAGGTAACAATATTGATGACACATTTCCCGAGTCTTAATACTTGGGAAATATTATTAATTGCCAAAATATATCAACAGTCTCTCATATGTAAAGCTCCCATACAATAACAATATGACCAATTCAGGTATCAGTTGATTATAAATATTTTCATAGTTACATGTAGACATCGACCTGACCAATGGGTGGTGGTGGTGGGTTGTGTCATATGAAGCAACAGAAAATGTATTGATAACAAAAGAGAAAATTTGTCTCAACAAATAAGCAATTTGTATCTCCTTGCCAACGAAGTTGCAAAGGGATATTGTAATGCTACCGTCCGTCCGTCCCTAACATCATTGTGAACACTCTAGACTCAACATCTTTAAATGGATTTTGACCAAACTTGGTACAGAGTTAGTCCTTATCAAGATCTAGAACCTTAATGAATTTCAAGGTCAAAGGTCAAGGTCACAGTGAGAGTTAGACATTTCTTAGGCTTATTTCCTAGTGAACACTCTAGACTCAACATCCTTTAATGGATTTTGACCATAATTGGCACAGTATTAGTTCTTATCAAGATCTAGAACACTATTCGTTTTCAATACCACAGGTCAAAGATCAAGTTCACAATGGGACTTAGACATTTGGAGGTCTAATTTCCTTGTGAACACTCTAGATTCAACATCATCAAATGAATTTTGACCAAACTTGATGCATAGTTAATACTTATCAAGATGTAGACTATTATTGATTTTCAATGTCACAGGTCAGAGGTCAAAGTCATATTGGGACATAGACATTGTTGAGGTCAGATTTCCGTGTGAACACTTTAGAATCAACGTCCTTAAAAGGATGTTGACCAAACTTTGCACAGATTTAGTCCTTATCAAGATATATAACATTATTGATTTGCAAGGTCCGGGGCTTGAAAATGCGTTATGTCAAGTGCCTGTTATTGTTTGCATGCTTGAAAGAAAATATTCGTCATATCGTTTTCTAACTTTTGATCTGTCGATCGAGAAAAAAATTGAATATAATAGACAGGTAGAATATATAACAAGTCAATGGAGTTTGTAATTAATATTTCGAATGCGCAATAGCGACCCCACACCCCAACGTGTTAAAAATAGAAATATCCTTCTGTGATTTAAATGCGTACTAACTGCATTACATGTAATGTACATGTATGATTATGTGTCATAAAGTCCTTTAACTAGAACAGGAAAAAATGTACACCTGAGTGTAACAGTGTTGTAATAAAAAACCGTAAATGTGATGGAAAAGTTTCAAAGAATTTCAAGGTGTATTTTAAATTAGGATGAAGCATATCACAATTTGATATCAAATCCATTGTATTTCATTTTGACGATTTTAATTACGGAAGACGGACCGCAAACATATTTTTTATGATTGCCATTTCAACTCAGCTGTTAGGAGAATGTTTTTCACAACCAATAATAAAATGAAAATAAAAAAAATACACTGTTCCAACAATCCATCGAAAAAAGTAGAAATAGGTAAATTCGATATCCCTCACACAAATTTACATGACCGATCCTGGCTTAGTAGGAGTACTGAAATAAATAATGACGGGGTTAAACTAAGTGAAATGTTGACTTTTTAAGATAAAACAAACATTCGACGTGCGGAAATGATATATATGAACGAAATAAATTGATATCACATATCGTTTCTTTTTTTATCATATTTTTTTTAGTATTAATAGTTTTGCCTAATATACACTGAATGTGTATTTCTATATTTTGTGAGCTCACTACATCCAGCGATATGTCTTTAGCTGACGATATTTGATGAACATTTTATAAAAGAACTGTGCATCGATGGAAAATATATCAAATATGGATTACGAGTTTTTCTTCTTCTACTATTTGAATTGGTCAATTGTAAACATAGATCAAGAATCTACGCACGACTGTATCTGACGATCCAAGTTGTGAGAAATGTTTATTGTAACTGCTTTGTTTAAGAGCAAGTTTAAATAATCTCCCTATTTATTATATCAATATATATCAACCTTGTCACAAAAATGGGTAAGATTACAATACAACTCTCTTGTTAGTACAGCGGTCTGTATCACCGGCCCCCATTAGCGGCCTGTATCATCGGACTTTATTACCGGCTTGTATCATCGGCCCCTATTACCGGCTTGTATCATCGGCCCCTATTACCGGCTTGTATCATCGGCCTCTATTACCGGCTTGTATCAACGGCCTCTATTACCGTCTTGTATCATCGGCTTCTATTAGCAGCTTGTATCATTGGCCTCCATTACCGCTTGCATCGTCGGCCTCTATTACCGGCTTGTATCACTGGCCTCTATTACCGGTTTGAATAATCGGCCTATATTACCGGCTTGTATCATCGGTCTCTTTTACCGGCTTTTATCATCGGCCCCTTTTAGCGGCTTTTATCATCGGCCCCTATTAGCGGCATGCATCATCGGCCTCTATTACCAGCTTGTATCATCGGCCTTTTTTAGCGGCCTGCGTCATTCCTGTCAAGCGCACCAGTGACCATTAAGTTCATTGACATCACTTTCAGTGCATTTGTGGTTATGTGCATGTATATATGATAGATAATAAAACAGTTATTTCTATATACTGTAATAAATAACGTATGATTTGTGCTCGTAAATGATACATATCTGAAAGTATCTCATCATTATAGTCGATTTCAAATACAGCGTCATATAATAAAAAGGGGGGCCCGGGTGGCTCAATGAGTCAGGTCGATGGATCTAGCAACTCATACAAGCCTATCACCAATACGGCGTGGGTTCGCGCCCAGCTTTGTAAATTACAAAAAGGTTCACTCGACTCGCAGTCGCAAGTGATGAAGTTTACCAGTCGCTTTTCCATGGTCGGTGGTTCTCTCCGGGTACTCCAGTTTCCTCCACCACTAAAACTGGTCGCCATGATAAGCTGAAATATTGTTGAAAGTGGCGTTAAAACACCAAAAAAATCAACAACGAAAAATATATAAAAAGGGGTATGAATTATAGACATATGAAATATGAATGACAGCATGCAACATTCAAAATTTCTTAGATTGTGATGAAAATACATTTGTATGTGATGAATGATGTGATAGATATTAACAAGCTAAACACTTGTAAAATCTATAAATAGACAGAGAAGATCCCAAACATATTGACCTATGAACTATCTTCACAATTAACCCAAAGCAAAAATCAAAATCAAAATTAAATGGAAAAGAGATCAGCAGAATATATAATAATTGAAACGCTTCCTAAATATACTCAGTAAATATATTTATTTTTTAAATTTAATGAGAAACATAAAATCAACCATATTGTATTATAGTAAACAAATATGATGTATTTTATTTTACATGTTGATTGCTCAATTAAACTCCGCCTACCTCTATATTGGCTGAACGATCATTCATAAATATCTTTTAACAGAAGTGAACATTTCGACAGGCTTCCTG
>MJUT01057469.1:70264-82422 GCA_002080005.1 Gigantidas platifrons
ATTCACATTCCATCAGATCACACGAATACAAATTACACACTATATCGATTATGTTAATTGAACCTATTTGAATACTACACCTTCATGACTCCATCGATTTACAAACACATATCTTTATTAGAAAATATATCGCAACAGTAACGCATGGCATGTGTTTGTTATTTAACCACACATAAATGTCAACTAGGGTTTAACTGCCTGGTTATCATATCACCATGTAAATTTTACAAAGTCAATTTTTGTTAAATGTATCATCCTATGTATACATCGAATTCACTGGTCAATAAAAATCAAATTGTTGATATTTCAGCACAATTATGTCCAAGGTATCGGTATTTGTGTGAAATTGTAAATTGTAAATTGAACAAAGCAGACTAACTCTCACCTGAAACAATTTATTTCTAGATGTATATAAATATATGATATATACGAACTCTGACAATTTCAAAATTGTTGGTACAAACAACGATCTACAAAACATTACAAATAACACAAACCCCACTTAAAATCTGGTTTGAACCGATATACTCCGGAAAGGTAAGCAGTTCCTACTCCACGTGTACCAACCGCCATGTTACTCTTGCTACAAACCAGGTGGCAAGTCATGAATGAGGAAAGGACAAGGAAGTGTTTACGACAAGTGGAACATATTCGTGGTCATCTGACACAGGTATTCCATAATGGGCAACCAGGTCATGATAACGAACGTAAAACCTTCAAAGTGTTGCGATGACTTCAAGTTAACCACTAGGAATCATTAGTGCAATAGCTTCCTAGTTAGCAGACTTCAACTTATCCACTAGGAATCATTGATCCAGTAGCTTCCTTGTTAGCAGAATTCACCTTAACCACTAGGAACCATTGGTTCAATAGCTTCCTTGTTAGCAGACTTCAACCTTACCACTAGGAACCATTGGTCCAATAGCTTCCTTGTTAGCAGGAACCCCTAATAATGCGTGTGCCGAATGATATAATGTGCACACCAAATGATATAATGTGTGCATAAGATAAACTTGATGTTCGAGCAAAATAGTATAAGTTGCTCAGCAAACAAATATCATGTGTGCACAAAACACACCCAATTAAAATAATATGCGCACAAAATGAATATAATGCCCGCACCAATTAAAAATAATGTTTGCACGATACAAGTTAAATTCGTGCAAAAATAGATAAAATGTAGGCCGTAGATAATGAAATTTCCGCACAAAATAAAAAAAAAAATGTAAGCACCAAATAAAGATAACGTACGTATCAAAACATTATATGTGCACCAGAACATATAATGTGCGCACCATATAAATATAATATGTACACCAAATAAACATAATATGTGCACCAAATGATTTTAAAATGTTCACTAACCAATTACAAATTGTGCACCAAATAAATGTAATATCTGCACCAAATTATATAATGCGCACATAAAGTATTAACATTTTCACACACGCTAACATAATGAGCGCATACTATGGATATAATGCATGCACCATTTAAATTTAATGCGCAAAACAAATAAACATAATAGGCGAACAACATATTATCAGGGTAGTCAGAGCTATTGTCATCAGTTTGTGTCAGTCGTCGTCCATCAATTGTAATGATGAAATATATATTTCAGGGTAATGGCTAGTGTCCTATGTGAACCGTGTAACAAGCGAAGTAACAGGAAGACATCTGTCCTTTGGTGTGTTAACTGTAAAGAATCGTTATGCACGGACTGTTCAGAGATTCACCGAGCCATGAAGATGTCCCGAGGTCACCATCTTATTGATATATCTAAAAAACCAACCGAAACCCAAATGACCGCCCAATCCTGTCTGAAACATGATGAATTACCATTCGAATACTTCTGCGTTGATCATGATGTCATTTGCTGCAATGAATGTCTGGTCGAGTCTCACCGCACATGTGCAAAGGCAATGTCCATTGATATAGCGTCCAAGGGAGCTAAGCGATCCCAATCTTTCATTGATTCCGTCCAGCTCATAGAACAGGTATCGGAAACAGTCAATGAATTTACTAAAGATAGGAGAGAACACATTGGAAGTATTGATGACCAGTCAAATCAGGTGAAAGAGAAAATCACAAAGGCAATACAAGGATGGATTAGTTATTTAGAATCACTTGAGAAATCTTTAATAAACATTGCACAGAGACAAATTGACACAATCATAGCAAATGCACAAAAAGAAATATTTGAAACGAAACAGATTGAAGAATACGTAACTAAACTGAAGGATGCATTTGAATTTGTAGAATACCATGGATCTGACAAACAAGCATTTCTTCTAGCCCAAACTTTAAAAACAGATCTATCAGATATAGAAGAAAAAATTGCAATTTTAACAGAAAATGCAAAATATTCAACCTTTATATTTGAAACCACCGAACCGTGCGGTACAATGAAATCAATCGCATCCATTATTGTAGTAGAAAGTTCATGCGAAATTAAATTTGTTCCCGTAAGAAAACGTCAATCACAAATACCAGTTGTAGGTAGACATCAGATGTCGTCATTCACCCATGCTTGTGATATTGACATCAAATCTCCCA
This sequence comes from Gigantidas platifrons, assembly GCA_002080005.1. Lineage (NCBI taxonomy): Eukaryota > Metazoa > Mollusca > Bivalvia > Mytilida > Modiolidae > Gigantidas > Gigantidas platifrons. Next base: position 72,821 of record MJUT01057469.1, read on the forward strand.
GTGGCACATTAGATATATACGGCATTACAGTAATAGATAATGACATGATAGTACTATGTGACTCGAGTAAATCCATACTACTAGTTTATAGCGATGCCAACCAGTACCAGATCAATACAAAGTATAAACCACATGATATAACTACAATACCTGGTACTAATATGGTGGTGGTATCTTCTATTAATAGTCACTACATACAATTTATAGATATTGTTAGAAAGCATTTATGTAATGAAATACGCATTACTGGATCAACAAGAGGAGGTGTGGCAGCATCGAAAACTAACTTATTTGTTGCCGGTAAAGGTTCAGTACACGTATTAGATCACCAGGGTCATCCCGTTAGAAAAATAAAAACGAAGTCAGAAAACCTTACACCGTTGTATATTACTGTATGTGGTAGTGATAACATATGTTATAGTGATAACGTTTCTTTGAATTGTATAACACCTGATGGTGTAGAACTAGTTACCTATAACTCACCTGATCTACTTAATGCATGGGTTGGAACAACAGATAACCATGGTAACGTATACCTAGTAGGTTGTTATTCTAACAACATACACAGACTTAGACCCGGTGGTACATTTAGAGACATAATACTGAAGGAGGAAGATCATATTAAATATCCATTAACATGTTGTTTTGATAGAAACTACAGAAAGTTGTATGTTGTAAACAACATTGGCGGAGTCATATCTGTATTTAACGTTGTATGATGTGTGGTGACTTATACGGGAATCAAATCAACTTAAAAGAGAATAAAAGAGATAATAATCAGGGATTTTTAATATAAACAAGCTATTTGGATCTCATTGAATTCATACAAATTGGGATATTGTTTTTCAGATGTCAACTTTATGTATTTTATTGCTGTGTTGACAAATTTTTATGATCGAAAGTTGATGCTGAGCGAAAACAATATTTTTAATGTATTACTTAACAATGAAATATGTTGTTTTTTTGTTACAAGTTTTGAATTCTCACTTTTTCTTTAATTTCTTATCAATTAATTTTAAAGTCACATGTCATTTTATACGTGTTTTGATTGGTTTAGAAAGTTTAGTATATTTTCGTATGTACTTGAATCTGAAAATATACGTTGTTCCCAAGGCGTTGCGTGCCGTTGTTATCAGGCAATTTTCTTTAAATAAGGCACCTTTGGGGTTATTTAAATTTATTTCCGATTATTGCCTTATTTTGAAAAAAAATATATAAATTTTCAATATCATAGCAAAGAAAAGTTTGAATTAATTTATAAGGATTGATCGAAATTATGTGTTCGGTTCATTCGAAATAGCCCCAATCAGGTTGTGCTCATCCTTGCGTAACGGGGGTTACACGTTGTGTACAACCTGATTGAGGTTATTTCTTCATGAACCGAACACAAATTACGATAAATCTTAAAAATTAATATTAACTTTTGATTAAAAGACTTGATAAGTTATTTCCAGAGATTTCAGTCAGTGACTTTATGAGTAGAAATAAATCATTTGTACAATCAATCAGTACATGAGGTTAAAATATTAATTCTGTATAAAATATATTCATTCTTTCAGTGAAATTTGTAATTTGTATGATTTTCACCGAATATACAGATACTGAATATTGATAAGGTTATTTTTTTTCTTAAAAATACCATTACAAACTGTTAACTAATATGCGACATAAAACCATTCCTGATTTGCACGATCCTTTGGTGGTACAATTAGAAATAACATGGTTCTGTCTCAGTACCTATCTCAGGGATGGACACCGTTACAGAGAATGTTGCTTTGTCTTTTTTAGGATGAAACGGGTTAAAATTTAACAATTATGTATATGATAATATATATGATAGGCTACGATATATAATATCATATACATAATTTTTACTGATTATGTTTGTCACTGCCTTGTATAAAGTATATGTTTTCTGGACATTCTACTGCACAGGAAATAAAACATTTATGAAAGTTTATCAGTGGTTTTATTGGACATCAAATCCTCAATTGCCAGAGAGGTCTCAACCTGTCCCCTGGGCCCTAACGCAGTCTTGTTCCGGCTTGCAAAAATTTCACCTGGATGCCATGATTGTAGCTATGCCGATCTTCGCTGAACTTGCAAATTAAGCTGATTTAGTAAAAAAATTAAATATATTTCTCTGTAACCAATTGGTAAATTTAGACCAAAGTTAACAGAAAAAGCGTGTTTTGATTTATTGTTCGGTAATGCAACATGGTGACAATACCAGTAAAGCATTGAACCAAATGGGTTTTTGACATGTTGTATTGTAATATTGAATATATGTGCAGAATATTGTTACAACTGCACTCCATATATTTTTTTGTTTATTACATTGTTTATTATTTGCGAATAGATAGTGCTGACAAAACTGAAGACATTGGGTATATGAAGTTAATTAATTTATATTGTTAAATTGTTCAATTTATTTACATGCACTTGATGATTTGTTGTATGAAATGTCACGGTACATCTAAAACCACATTTTCAATGATGAACGTATGGCAACAGCACTTACTGATTTGTTTCGCTTTCTCACAGGTTACAGATATCGAGAATCATTATTTTTTTTCAAAAGTAGGTGTTTTAATTACGACTTTTTGACACAGCCACATATAGCGGCATCTTCGTCAAAAGGCGCCATCATCAATTAATGTATTGTACAGACGATTTGATTGACTGATAATTTTAGGATGATTTTTCTAGTAAATTATTTTTATCTCGATAGTAAAAATTGATGTTCATTTTTTTATGAATGAAAAGATAATATTCACGGAAATATTTTAATAATTACATTTGGATTAATTTTATTACGAAACTCGGCATTGATTGTCGTTCTCCCATGGGCATGCGTAAATAGCAGCTGCAGGAAAACTGCCCCAAAACAGCATAATCGCGTGCAGTGTTGACATATAAATAAAACCATTGGGTAAAAAGGAGGACTCCATATTTTTTACGAGGCAAAAACTTACTTGGGTAAACTTTTTGGCAATTGAAATTCATATCTAAATGTAAGAAAATGTATTCAAAACGTCTGTAAAATTTACTTTGAAAAATGAAAAGAAAGATAAATAATTGTCTGATCTAATAACAAATTAGTTTTGACAGAAAACGTTGGTTGATGTTTTTAAGAGTTTGAAATTTGTTAGATTTGTTTATTGATTGGAAAAAAATTGTATATTCTTCCAAAGTGATTTCTATATTACAAATAATTATTTTTAATTAGTTAGATATATTTTTATTTAATAGTATGTAATTTTATTGCACACATATTCCTAAAGCCGGCATAGCTGCTAAATAATTCAATCAGAATACATAACCTTTAAAAAATCTATTGTTTAGAAAACGCAAGGTCCACGTTATTAACATAGGTTGATAATCCAGGGGTTTGCAAAATTATATTAAGCTGTTAGATACATTTTGCTTAGGAAACTCAAGGTCCACGTTATTAGCTTAGGTTGATAATCCAGGGCTTTGCAAAATTATATTAAACTTTTAGAGACATTTTACTTAGAAAACTCAAGGAACACGTTATTAACTTAGGTTGATAATCCACGGCTTTGCAAAATTATATTAAGCTTTTTGAGACATTTTGTTTAGAAAACTCAAGGTCCACGTTATTAGGTTAGGCAGGGCTTTGCAAAATTATATTAAATTAAAAAAAAAATACTAAGGTTGATAATCCATGGCTTTGGAAAATTATATTAAGCTTTTAGAGACATTTTGCTTAGAAAACTCAAGGCCCACGTTATTAGCTTAGGCAGGGCTTTGCAAAATTATATTAAATTAAAAAATATATTTTGCTTAGAAAATTAAGGTCCACGTTATTAGCTTGGGTTGGTAATGCAGAGCTTCGCAAAATTATATTAAATTCTAAAAAATACTTTGTTTAGAAAATTAAGGTCCACGTTATTAGCTTAGGTTGCTAATGCAGAGCTTCGCAAAATTATATTAAACTTCGAAAGATACTTTGTTTAGAAAACTTATGTCCACGTTATTAGTTTAGGTTGGTAATGCAGCGCTTCGCCAAATTATGTTAAACTTATAAAGATACTTTGCTTAGAAAACTCAAGGTCCACGTCATCAACTTATGTTGCTAAGGCAGGGTTTTGCAAAAGTATGTAAAACTTTTAAAGATATTTTGTTTAGAAAACTCAAAGTCAACGCTGTTAGCTTAGGTTGCTAGTGCAGGACTTTACAATGCGCAAGAAACTGAAATAATATGCAAGTAACTGAAACATGACGTAAGTAACTGAAACAAAACACAAGTAACTGAAACATTACGCAAGTAACTGAAACATTACTCAGGTAACTGAAATAATCGCAAGTCTGAACAACAAGACAAAACTATTTCAATAAGTATTAGTAGACATGTTAATCTGAACACATAGACACACGTAGCATAGTTGATCAAACCAAAGCATTGTTAACCTGCATAATTAATAAATAAATATAATGAACATTGATAAGTATTGGATTAACTGTCCAATTTGGTAGTTTGTTAAATTGTGTATTCTAATACATTCAATGTACAATTTATGATGTCTATTAAATCATAAACCTAAATGAATTAATTTTATTTCAATGGAAAATATTATAGACAAGACATACCGAGATTGCCTAGTCAATTGTTAGTGACCAGCGAGTGGCTGGTTCCTTTTTCTCCCATCCGATTCCAGAGACATTCCCTTTTTCAGCGAAGATGTCGTTCTCAATTAGTAAAGAAGGTATAACTTTTCACCGTCTAGCCCACTACAGTACATGGCTCTCTATTATTTTATTAAGAATGAGAGCTGCCTGCCAAAGTATAGCTTAGTTTGAAACATTTTCAAAGATATTTTGCCACAAAAAACATTTGTCATATTTGAAGTCATCACTTCGAAAGTTTTACGGTCGCTACCATGGCACAGTTGACCGCTTTGAAATATATGTGTTACACATGACCACGGATATGTTCCACTTGTTGTAAGCACTAAGCACTTCCTTGTTCATGACAGATCACCGGGTTTGTAACTAGATTAACACAACGGGTGCCACTAGTGGAGCAGGAACTGCTTACCCTTCCGGGGCACCTCAGCCCATCTCCGGTTTCTAGTGGGATTCGTGTTACTCGATCTTTAATTATATGTTTATGTTTTGGGGACCGTTGTTTGTCCTTTTGTACTTTTTCTTTTGGCCATTGTGTTGTCTGTTCTTCGAAATACGGATTATGATTTCTCCTTTGGTTTCTTCAAACTCTTCTTATACCAAATCATGCAGAATGAAACTAGGGTAGTCAAAATTGTATTGATTGATAGATTGATTGGTGCTTAACGTCCAGCGAGCATTTTTTCAGCTATATTCAGGACGAGAACATTTTAAAATTTAAACGCCACGGGACTCGAAACAAGGAAAGGTGTTGGGTAGGGACGGATATTTTAGCCAGTACAACAGGTCTCCTATGGGCCACTCATCATGGGCATAATGCTCATAATGAGCTGTTACACTGGGTTCTTTAACATGCGAACAGTGTGGCAATCTCTCAACACGGGACCTCGGTTTTATTTACGTCTCAACCAGCACAACCGACGGACGCACCTTCAAGCCGAAGAAGCTCACGGTCCCATTTCTATACACCGGGGTTCCCGCGGGGTTGAGCCCTTTCTGAGGACTGATGCCTCTAGGGCGGAGAAAACCGGTGCCTATTATACCTCCGGCACACCCTCTAGGAGGAAAGTTGTACAAATAAAAGGAACTTTAAAAAGATAAAAACCATACATCTAGAACATATGCTATATAACTATATTTTTGTATATAAACCAATTTCTTTTAAAAATTGCAAAATTGTGTCTCCTACGACATTTGAAAACAAATTAGATAAACTGTTGGCATTGTAGAATGTATGCCGAACATCGGCAACATCCACACAATCAATCAAGACATGCTTTAATGAAAAATTAGAATTACACGGAATACATTACGGTCGTTCCTCATTATTTAACAAATAGTTATGAGTAAGTCTACTATGACCTATACGACATCTGGTCAAGACTACCTGTTCCTTCCGAATTTGACAGTAGGAATAAGGAGTCTTTCCAACTAGGGAATGCATTTCGTGTAGTTTGTAGTGAATTTACTCGTCCCAGCTATCTTGCCAACGTTTTAAAATATATTTTGCTATTAAAGGTTTAAAATCTTTATGAGGAATAGAACACTTGGCTTCCCGGTCAACGACTGTGTTCCCCTCGATACATATATGACTAAGAATTCATGTGAAAATTACAAATTTACCAATAGCAACAAGGCTTTTATAAATTTCAACAATTTTTAAAATAAAAGGGTTTTGAGTTTTACAACTCTCAATTACCAAGAGAATCGGAACAGATCATGAATTTACTCTTTTCAGAAGAGGCAACGAACTTCAAGGGAAGAAGAATTGCATTAGCTTCTGCACTGAAGATCGAACTGACAGATGACATTCGAGCAGAATAGACATGCTATCCAAAAACAGCTACCGATGCTACTCTATCACCATCCTGTGAACCATCAGTATATATTGCAGAGTATTCAGATGTTACCGATCTAATTTCAGCAAAATATTGCTGAATTAGCAAAGGGTTTGTTTCTGGTTGTTTGTGTTATGTAAGTTCAAAATTAAAAGTAGGTTTTGGATTTAACCATGGGGGTGAGGTTTCAGGAATTAGGTGCTGTGTCATCCAAATTTATATCAGAATTTTCAATGTGTGATTTTACAAAATTATAATTGCTGATAAGTAAATAGTGACCTACAAGGAAATGTAGACCATGAGGGCTGTGCTGTGGGTTCATTATCTTGTAATTGAGGTGCTGGTATACAGGTAGTGATCAACAAGAACATGTAGACCATCATGGCTGTAATCAGGGTTCTTTATCTTGTAATTGAGGTGATGGTATATAGGTAGTGACCTACAAGGAAATGTAGACCCTCAGGGCTGTACTGAGGGTTCTTTATCTTGTAATTGAGGTGCTGGTGTACATGTTGCGACCTACAAGGAAATGTTGACTATCACGGCTGTACTCTGTGTTCTTTGTCTTGCAATTGAGTTGCTGCTATACAGGTTGCGACCTACAAGGAAATGTAGACCATCAGGGCTGTACTCAGGGTTCTTTGTCTTGTAATTGAGGTGCTGGTATACAGCTTGCGACCAACAAGGAAATGTTGACCATCAGGGCTGTACGCAGGGTTCTTTATCTTGTAATTGAGGTGCTTGCATACAGGTTGCGACGTAAAAGGAAATATAGACCATCAGGGCTGTACTCATGGTTCTTGTCTTGTAATTGAGTTGCTGGTATACAGGTTGCGGCCAACAAGGAAATGTAGACCATCAGGCCTGTACTCAGGGTTCTTTGTCTTGTGATTGAGTTGCTGGTATACAGGTTACGACCAACAAGGAAATGTAGACTATCAGGGCTGTACTCAGGGATCTTTGTCTTGTAATTGAGATGCTGGTATACAGGTTGCGACCTACAAGGAAATGTAGACCATCAGGGCTATACTCATGGTTCTTGTCTTGTAATTGAGTTGTTGATATACAGGTTGCGGCAAACAAGGAAATGTAGATCATCAGGTCTGTACTGAGGGTTCTTTGTCTTGTAATTGCAGTGCTGGTATACAGCTTGCGACCAAGAAGGAAATGTAGACCATCAGGGCCGTACGCAGGGTTCTTTGTCTTGTAGTTGAGGTGCTGGTATACAGGTAGTGACCAACAAGGAAATGTAGACCATCAGTGCTGTACTCAGTATTCTTTCTCTTGTAATTGAGGTGCTTGATACAGGTTGCGACCTACATGGAAATGTAGACCATCAGGGCTGTACTCATGATTCTTGTCTTGTAATTGAGTTGCTGGTATACAGGTTGCGGCCAACAAGGAAATGTAGACCATCAGGGCTGTACTCAGGGTTCTTTGTCTTGTAATTGAGGTGCTGGTATACAGGTTGCGACCAACAAGGAAATGTAGACCATCAGGGCTGTACTCGGGATTCTTTATCTTGTAATTGAGGTGCTTGTATACAGGTTGCGGCCTACCAGGAAATGTAGACCACCAGGGCTGTACTCAGGGCTCTTTGTCTTGTGATTGAGTTGCTTGTATACAGGTTGCGACCAACAAAGAAATGTAGACCAACAGGGCTGTACTCAGGGTTCTTTGTCTTGTAATTGAGGTGCTGGTATACAGGTTGCGACATACAAGGAAATGTAGACCATCAGGGCTGTACTCAGTGTTCTTTGTCTTGTAATGTATACAGGTAGTGACCAACAAGGAAATGTAGACCATCAGGGCTGTACTCAGGGTTCTTTCTCTTGTAATTGAGGTGCTTTTATACATGTTGCGACCAACAAGGAAATGTAGACCATCAGAGCTGTACTCAGGGTTCTTTATCTTGTAATTGAGGTGCTTGCATACAGGTTGTGACCTACAAAGAAATGTAGTCCATCAGGGCTGTACTCATGGTTCTTGTCTTGTAATTGAGTTGCTGGTATACAGGTTGCGACCAACAAGGAAATGTAGACCATCAGGGCTGTTCTCAGGGTTCTTTTTCTTGTAATTGAGGTGCTGGTATACAGGTTGCGACCTACAATGAAATGTAGACCATCAGGGCTGTACTCATGGTTCTTTGTCTTGTAATTGAGGTGCTGGTATACAGCTTGGGACCAAGAAGGAAATGTAGACCATCAGGGCTGTACGAAGGGTTCTTTGTCTTGTAATTGAGGTGCTGGTATACAGGGTAGTGACCAACAAGGAAATGTAGACCATCAGGGCTGTACTCAGGGTTCTTTCTCCTGTAATTGAGGTGCTTGTATACAGGTTGCGACCTACAAGGAAATGAAGACCATCAGGGATGTACTCATGATTCTTGTCTTGTAATTGAGTTGCTGGTATACAGGTTGCGGCCAACAAGGAAATGTAGACCATCAGGGCTGTACTCAATATTCTTTGTCTTGTGATTGAGTTACTGGTATACAGGTTGCGACCAATAAGGAAATGTAGACCACCAGGGCTGTACTCAGTGTGCTTTTGTCTTGTAATGTATACAGGTAGTGACCAACAAGGAAATGTAGACCATCAGGGCTGTACTCATGGTTCTGTGTCCTGTAATTGAAGTGCTGGTATGCAGGTTGCGACCTACAAGAAAATATAGACTATCAGGGCTGTACTCAGGATTCTTTATCATGTAATTGAGGTGCTTGTATACAGGTTGCGACCTACAAGGAAATGTAGACCATCAGGGCTGTTCTCAGGGTTCTTTGTCTTGTAATTGAGGTGCTGGTATACAGGTTGCGATCTACAAGGAAATGTAGACCATCAGGGCTATGCTCATGGTTCTTGTCTTGTAATTGAGTTGCTGGTATACAGGTTGCGGCCAACAAGGAAATGTAGACCATCAGGGCCGTACTCAGGGTTCTTTGTCTTGTAATTGAGGTGCTGGTATACAGATAGTGACCAACAAGGAAATGTCGACCATCAGGGCTGTACTCAGGGTTCTTTGTCTTGTAATTGAGGTGCTGATATACAGGTTGCGATCTACAAGGAAATGTAGACCATCAGGGCTATGCTCATGGTTCTTGTCTTGTAATTGAGTTG
>MJUT01057469.1:83475-106951 GCA_002080005.1 Gigantidas platifrons
AAGGAAATGTAGACCATCAGGGCTATGCTCATGGTTCTTGTCTTGTAATTGAGTTGATGGTATACAGGTTGTGGCCAACAAGGAAATGTAGACCATCAGGGCTGTACTCAGGTTTCTTTGTCTTGTAATTGAGGTGCTGGTATACAGCTTGCGATCAAGAAGGAAATGTAGACCATCAGGGCTGTACGCAGGGTCTTTGTCTTGTAATTGAGGTGCTGGTATACAGGTAGTGACCAAGAAGGAAATGTAGAACATCAACGCTGTACTCAGGGTTCTTTATCTTGTAATTGAGGTGCTTGCATACAGGTTGCGACCTACAAGGAAATGTAGACCATAAGGGCTGTACTCATGGTTCTTCTCTTGTAATTGAGTTGCTGGTATACAGGTTGCGACCAACAAGGAAATGTAGATCATCAGGGCTGTTCTCAGTATTCTTTGTCTTGTAATTGATGTGCTGGTATTCAGGTTGCGACCTACAAGGAAATGTAGACCATCAGGGCTATGCTCATGGTTCTTGTCTTGTAATTGAGTTGCTGGTATACAGGTTGCGACGAACAAGGAAATGTAGACCATCAGGGCTGTTCTCAGGGTTCTTTGTCTTGTAATTGAGGTGCTGGTATACAGGTTGCGACCTAAAAGGAAATGTAGACCATCAAGGCTATGCTCATGGTTCTTGTCTTGTAATTGAGTTGCTGGTATACAGGTTGCGGCCAACAAGGAAATGTAGACCATCAGGGCTGTACTCAGGGTTCTTTGTCTTGTAATTGAGGTGCTGGTATACAGCTTGTGACCAACAAGGAAATGTAGACCATCAGGGCTGTACTCAGGGTTCTTTGTCTTGTAATTGAGGTGCTGGTATACAGGTAGTGACCAACAAGGAAATGTAGACCATCAGGGCTGTACTCGGGGTTCTTTCTCTTGTAATTGAGGTGCTTGTATACAGGTTCCGACCTAGAAGGAAATGTAGACCATCAGGGCTATGCTCATGATTCTTGTCTTGTAATTGAGTTGCTGGTATACAGGTTGCGGCCTACAAGGAAATGTAGACCATCAGGACTGTACTCATGGTTCTTTGTCTTGTGATTGAGTTACTGGTATACAGGTTGCGACCAACAAGGAAATGTAGATCATCAGGACTGTACTCGGGGTTCTTTGTCTTGTAATTGAGGTGCTGGTATACAGGTTGCGACATACAAGGAAATGTAGACCATCAGGGCTGTACTCAGTGTTCTTTGTCTTGTAATGTATACTGGTAGTGACCAACAAGGAAATGTAGACCATCAGGGCTGTACTCATGGTTCTTTGTCTTGTAATTGAAGTGCTGGTATACAGGTTGCGACCTACAAGAAATTGTAGACCATCAGGGCTGTACTCAGGGTTCTTTGTCTTGTAATTGAAGTGCTGGTATACAGGTTGCGATCTACAAGAAAATGTAACTGATGAACTATTGTTTTACTATTGTTGCCTCTAATTGTTTGTACCATACTCTAATCTTTATTATGTGCCTAGTGAATTTATAGCTCTGAATCTGTTGGTTGGAATTTGCTAAAATTTTGATATTTATTACAGGGGATATATTCAAACACACTGCCAAAAAAAAAGAAGAAAGTTAAACGAGCAGATCAAATTTTACCTGGAGTGTATACTACCACCTTAAATAGTAAGACCGGAACGATGGAAAATAAATATACTACCAATAAAAAAGAAACGCGCATCAAGACAACACAGAAGCGTTTGTTTGTAGATAATAAAATGAAATGCACAATTCAATTTGATCAAATTAATTTTAGATGTAACTATTGACTTCCACTGGAATCTCTTAAATATTTGATTAGATACTGATGATAAATATATTAAAGACATCTGAAATGATATCGACCTGAGGAAATATTCACAAGTTTTTTGTATACGATATGATCAGTTTTCTTGATTGCTTCCGCCTATATTGTCTAAATTGAAAACTTCTTATATACAGCGCTTAAGAATATAAAACAACAAATCAAAATAAAAAACAAAACAGAACAAAAGGTACGTGTATTTGGAAATACTTTTCCTTACAGTAAGTAATTTAATTTGTGTACTTGAAACATTATTTTAGTAATACTGCCAATCTTGTTTTGTGTGCCTAGTATTTATATTTCAAGCTTAAGAGTTCCTCAGCTGTAATTCATTAAAAGGGAGGCCAGTATCCCTCAATCATAGATAACAATATCTAATTTTGTCAATCTTTGTAGGATTTTTGGTTTGTTGCTTCTAGAGACTTTAGACTACGACCGAGGATCATTCCAGAAAACACGACTTTAATACATGTACATAACATGGAGCATGATACATTTTCAGATGCTGCCGGATTTTAAAAATATAGGAGATAACTGTATTGTATTGTATTTTAAGATTTACCGACGTAAATCGTCGCTTTTACCGTTGCAAATTGAGCTTAACTAGCTACGCGCAGTGGAGCTAGGGAAACGGATATTTACGACTGTCAAACCAAGATTTACATTCGCAATGCTTAAAATACAATATAACTAGCTCTATTCCAATGCAATACTGAACATAAAAAATATACTCTTCCATAACCCTGGGTGTCTCAATGAGTTAGGTCGCTGGATCTAACAACTCATACAAGCCTATCACCAATACGGCGTGGGTTCGTGCCCGGCTTTGTATATTACAAAAATGGGTGCACTCGACTCGCAGTCGCAAGTGATAAAGCTTACCAGTTGCTTGTTCATGGTCGGTGGTTCTCCCCGGGTATTCCGGCTTCCTCCACCACTTAAACTGGTCGCCATGATATAGCTGAAATATTGTTGAAAGTGGCGTTAAACACCAAAAATCAAATCAATTCAAATCTAAAAAGCACACAAATTAAAATTACGCTAAATGCCTATGTGTACGAACTGCGCTCCTATTCTCTCCGACTTGTTCCTTTATTCGTATGAGGCAGACTTCATGCAGGGGCTTCTCAGGAAAAACGAACAGAAACTAACCCGATCCTTTAATTTCACGTTCCGCTATATTGATGATGTCCTTTCACTCAATAATTCTAGGCTTGGTGATTTTGTATATATCCCATTGAGCTTGAAAAAAGGAGATCACAGATACAGATAGATCTGTTTCATACCTTGACCTACACCTCGAAATCAACAGTGAGGGTCGGTTAAGATAGATCTGTTTCATACCTTGACCTACACCTCGAAATCAACAGTGAGGGTCGGTTAAGAACACACTTTACGACAAAAGAGACGATTTTAATATTCCAATTGTGAACTTTCCATTTTTTATGTAGCAACATTCCAGCAGTACCTGCATATGGTGTATACATCACTCAGATGATGCAATATTCCAGAGCTTGTGGTTCCTATAAAGAGTATCTTGATAGAGAATTGCTCCCAAAAAGGAAGTTACTGAAGAAGAGTTTGAAGATACCAAATCATAATCCGTATATCGAAGAACAGACAACACAATGGCCAAAAGAAAAAAGTACAAAATGACAAACAAAGATTTACAAAACATACATATAAAACTAAAGATCGAGTAACACGAAACCCACTAAAAACCGGGGATGGACGCAGTTGCTCCTGAAGGGTAAACAGTTTTTGCTCCACTAGTGGCACCCGTCGTGTTAATCTAGTTACAAACCCTGTAATCACAATTAATTCCGTCCTTCCGTGATCTTCCACGTATTTTTCATATAAAACTTTTTTCCATTCCTTGACAATATGTTGAAAGAGAAGAAAGGTATTTTTCAAGACCTCATATTTCAAAGTCAACACTACGTTCGACCAATACAATTCGCGTTGAGCTGTTTAACTGCTGGTTTGAAAATATCAAATGACGCCAGAGATTAACAAGTTTCACGAATACTGGTCTCTAACACGATTCACATAACACATAGCATTCGTGTTGTGTTAATATAGAGTAGGGGTCGTGTTCCTCAATCTCTTGTTTTCTGTGTAGATATTTGTCGATATCTGTCTTTGTTCTTTTGGGAATTATCCGATTCACGCTTCTGATTATTTTTGTATCGTTTGTTTTATTTTTGCACAGATTAACTACCATTGTTATAACCTGTACTTAATATTTATTATGAAAAGAAAGATAAAACTGGATATAAAGGACCTAACACCAGTAAGAGGGCAGGACGGAAAAATCTCAGACACCCAAAGGAAATATTTCTGGTCTCCAACGAGGCTCTGCCGAGTTGGAGACCAATAGAAATCTTTCCCGTGTGTGTCTGAGATTTTTCCGTCTTGCCCTCTTACCGGTGTTTGATTCTTTTTCTCACTAATTTAACATTACGGAATTACAATCTTGCATTCCGGAATTACAATCTTGACCGGAAGTTAAAAACACAAATATGAAGTTTATGAAAGCACAAGATAAAAACACACAAATAAGTGTTTATTGCATCCAACATTATTGTAAATAGAGTTTCTGTATAATAAAACAGTTATTCCCTGCACTTGCGGTGAACATCATAATTGATATATAAACGATTTTATGGATACAATGACATTTTGCGAAATGTAACATTTTTAGGGGAAAAGTAGCGTGAAATTCTTAGCTCACCCACGGGTTGAGACAAGGATTTCTCACTTTTGAGACAGACCAGTTCCTATTTTTAGCGATGTGAGATTGTCTTATCTTGCACTAGTGCAAGACAAAAAAATCACGTGCGTTTTACCGGCAAATCCATGCTGTACAGTTTATGTCAACTGCCCCCTCCCCCCACCCCCAATTCTCCATGCTTTTCCTTTTTAAAATAAACAATTCACTGTATATAAGTTTTCTATCTTTTATAAACACGCAAATCCTAACAATCAGCCATATTATTACATAATNCTTCAGCAATTTCAATCAAGATTTGAATTACTTTCATTTAACCACGATTCTATTACATAAGTATTTTAAAATTAATGTATGTATACTATTCTGCTAGCTAATAATTTAACTATCGTGCACTTTCATGTTTCACGGTGTATGACTCTTTCAGTCAATGTTTATTTACTTGAGTAAATAATAGAGTGTTCTCCCTTGTTAGTAACTAACGTTACCTCCCTTTGACCAAATTCAAATATTTTTTCACAGCCACAGGTGTAGTGTTGAGTTACATTTATCATATATTTATTAAAATACATTGTATTTTATTATGAAATACATTTAAAATACTGCCAAAACACGGATGCATATGAATAAATTGAATATTTACTTCAGCAATGGAAACAAAATTTGCGGGAAAACGCTCGATCTGGAATGTAAACAAAACAATTAGGTAACAGCTGATAAACGTGAGAAATAAAATCAAACACCGGCAAAAAGTGCAAGACAGGGAAATCTCCGACACCCTCGGGTAAGATTTCAATCGCTCGTTGACTCGGCGAGCCTCGTCATCGAACGATTGAAATCTTACCCTCGGGTGTCGGAGATTTCCCTGTCTTGCATTTTTGCCGGTGTTAGATTCTATATGTCTCAATAGTGAGAAAATTATTTTTCACCACAAATCATTGACGAAAAGAGAGATTTCAGACAAAAGACATCGGAAATCCATGAGCTGTTTAGACACAACAATGTGGCGGGGTTAAATTAACAATTATATCCATTAGATCTCTTATAGCAATATAGACAGCAAACAACATAGGGTGTGTGGAGGGGGGGATGTGTGGCAAACGCTGTTTTTTGTGCTTATTACATATATTGTACCACATTGTTGATATATGGTATTCTTAAAAGAAAAAAAGAAAAAACTCTTTTGCATGATCGAACTACATACATTTATATTTAATATATAGACATGAACATGATGTATGTAAATTGTCAATTAGGCAACAATAAAAAGTAAAATTACAAAAAATATAGAAAAAAAACACACCAATAAAGACAAAACAGAAGCGTTTGTGTTTATCATATTATACAATAAAATACAATGTACAAATCAAATTGATCAAATTAATTCTAGATGTATCTATTGACATCCACTGGGATCTCCTAAATATTTGATGGGATACTGATTATAAAATATATTAAAGACATCTTAAATCATATCGACCTGATGAAATATTCATACGATATAATATCAATTATTTATTTTTTTTGCCTATGGTGTCTAAATTGAAATCTTCAGATAACAGTGCTTAAGAATATAAAATAACAAAACAAAATAAAAAACAAAGCAAAGGGACGTGCATTTTGAAATACATTCATTTTCAGTAAGTCATTTAATTTGTGCAATTGAAACATTATTTTAATAATACTGCCAATCTCTTTTTTGTGCACAGTATTTATATTTGAAACTTTAGAGTTCCTCAAATGTGATTCATTAAAACGGAGGACAGAATCCCTCAAGCATAGATAACAATAGCTAATGTTCTCAATCATGGTAGACCGTTTGGTTTGCTTGCTTCCAAAGACTTTAGACAATTAACAATTGATCGCAATTTGTGTTCGGGTCATGAAGACATAACCTCAATCAGGTTGTACACACCGTGTGACACGCGTAGCGGGTTACGCAAGGGTATCTGCAACCTGATTGGGGTTATTTCTAATGAACCGAACACATAATTTCGATCAATCCTTATAAATTAATTCAAACTTTATTTGCTATGATATTGAAAAATATATTTATTTTTTCAAAATAAGGCAAATAACCGGAAATAAATTTAAATAACCCGAAAGGTGCCTCATTTAAAGAAAATCGCCTGATGAAAACGGCACGCGACGCCTTGCATTTTTGGGAACTACGTCTATTTTCAGATCCAGTACATGCGAAATTAACCTAAACTTTTAAAGCTAATCAAAACACGTATTTAATTACATGTGACTCTAAAAGTAAATTATTCAGGATTATTCTAGAAAACACTTAGGGAATATTCAAAGAGAAAAGTGAAAGGGAAAATATCTAAAGATAAAAAAGCTAGGCGAGTATTCGAGTACGAAAATTGTTCTCGATACTCGCACCTTCCGAGTGATACTCGAATACTCGAGTAATCTTGTCATCCCTACAAATAATAATGGAACCTAGTGACCATTCTGGACCGTTACCTTTATGTCCATCTTGACTAAGTGATAACAATTATTGGACTAAAACGATGATGATTTGATTTTGATTTTTGTTGTTTAACGCCACTTTCAACAATATTTCAGCTATATCATGACGACCAGGTTTTAGTGGTGGAGGAAACCGGAGTACCCGGACAGAGCCACCGACCATGGGCAAGCAACTGGTAAACTTTATCACTTGCGATTGCGAGTCGAATGCACTCTTTTTTGTAATTTACAAAGCCGTGTGCGAACCCAAGCCGTATTGATGATAGGCTTGTACGAGTTGTTAGATCCAGCGACCTAATTCATTGAGCCACCCGGGCCCCGGGGACTAAAACGAACTCATGTAATACTTTACATGCGAGTGCAAGTAAACTTAGGGGCAATCGAAATGGTGTCGCTCAAATGCCTATTAATGTTGTCGCTCAAATGTCCACAGTGTAAATTTTTATTTTTTCGCTCAAATGTACATCGGTCGTTTGCAAGGTATGCATTTTAATTATGTTTGTGTATTGTTGTAAATGTAACATATAGGATTTCATGTTTTCAAGATGGCGGATCCTTCTAGCCGAACCCCTCAGTTACAACTTATATATAGAGAATGTTGCTTAGAATAGTAACCAATCAAATCCGACAATATAAACAAATTGCATTATAATATTGTAATGCTGCGGACCTCGTGTAAAGTTGACCTGCGCACCACAAGGTATACAGCGTTACAACAGTAAGGCTCCGTTGGATGTCGCAGTTTAGATGAAAGTAAATTTAAATGGATTCAACAAATTACAAAGGCTAAAAAAAAATCAGATACTTTATTAAATAATAATAATAACGTTGCGCGATCGTCTGTGTCTTTGACCCTCGTGGTTGGACAGGAACACAACAAACAATTACTTAATTAATTTCAAGTATAATTAATTAATTCTCAAAATATGCCCTTTAAAGGACATTGACTACATTCACAACTATTTAATCTTCTATTAACCACAACAACTACACTATTGGACAACCATATGATTACCGAGCGACCACAAAATATATCAATATGGTTAACGTGTTTCCTGCCACCAGCAATTGATACCTGCACCAGGCACAATCTGAATAAAAATGTATATGAACCGTCTGCAAAAAACGGACTCGCAACCACTTAAAACAATTTATATTACAAGAAATATAAGATTTCAGAATTTCCAAGGAGGTGGCAACCCGAACCTTTTACAACCTGCTCCAAGAAGCAACCTTCACCCAAAATAACCCGCACCTTGAAATAACCGACAACCAGAACAACTACACTACGTAGCTGTACTAACAACATTTAACGTAAACTTTTATAAGTTTCGCACCTCCTCCCTTGTCTTATAATCTGACATCTTTCAGTATGTATCACTAACTTTTTCTATTTCTACGTTCTAACTTGTCTGCTGTAAAACTACTAGGCGAAACCCGTTTCAAACTAGCCGCGTCTAATACTTATACGTAATATAGATGGCGCCGCGATCGCTTTACAATAATTGACCAATCGGTAAGCAATAAACAGATGGGGAATTCCCCTTTGACATTCCAAAAAATGTACAGACGACGTGATTTGTAAATAATCACGATGTGGATTTAATCTTCTCATAGTAACTATAACTTATTAAAATACATATATGCATCAACAAATCCAGACATTCCTCTCTGAAAACATGATCATTTTATTTTACAGTAGGTATGATGAACTGAAATCGCTCATAATACTGGCATTTTATCAACTTCCCATGAAACAGCTGAGCATTGCATTTCGTACACAGTAACTAGGCTGACGCAGACTTCCAGATATATGAATCAACCGTGTTGCTTTACGATGAATTTTAGCAATTTCTTAAAGAACCTTTCAATTCTTTAACGGATATTTTCTTAGAGCTAACCCACAAGTTAAGCAATTTTCTTCGAATTCGTACAGTGTTTGGTCAGCGTTACATTGCCCCCACCAAATTTGGCATTTGGTCTCCAAATTGCAAGAAAGTTAGCAAATTATGTTGTGTAGATCATCAGGTAATTAAATACAACTAAGTGCATTTATTGTAGTGTGTTGTATTTTTATCTGTAACATTAGCACTGTCAGTGCTTTGAAAACTGTCCTTGTACTGTTTCATCGTACATATAGTCATACATTATGTTATGTTTGCTGATTTTGTCTTTGTTTTTGTTTGTTTGTATGTTTGTTCTTTTTTTTTTTTTTTTTTCTTTTTTTTTTCTTTTTTTTTAATGAAGCCCACAGAGTAGAATGTCAGAAGAACACTTACTGAAATAAATTTCAAATAAATAAGATATATATTTTTAGCAATAAACACTTGATGTTTACTGCATGTGTCTTGATTATCTATCATTTGTGTACATTTCAACCAACAAAACCATATGTTATGGTTCAACTACAATTAGCCGGATTGCCCAGCACAACTACAAATGGATTTACTGATGATAAATAACACTACAATTTAACTACAATTTTGATCCGACTCATCTTATGACATCATGAAGGCATTGATCTGATGCAGTCTTTTACACACAATGTCCTGTAGCCCTAAGCGTTTGTAGTATTTGGCCTCCTGCAAAATTGCATACAAATGTCTCTGTTCTTTTGGAAGAACAGATATTTCTGTGGTAGCTCCATTTCTGAGATAGTTCAGAATAATTCTGAAATGGGCAGGATCTCTGTCAAAGGAATAAGTGTTGTTGTTCGCCGGAATGGAGACTGCTGCAGAAGCATCAATGCAAATAGTGAAGTGGGATCGGTTCGCATGACAACTTTCCTTGTTTGGAAGTGTGTTCCACCAATATTGAGAATGAGTCTCTCCTTTTGTATCTCCTGACAAGAGGTCAACATACTGTGGACAACGGAGTCCAATGGTTCTGTAACAATAGCCATGCTTACAGAAGAAATGTTATCGTCACTTCTTGCTGTCATGCTCACAGCGAGTGAAACATGGTGATTCACTGAGACCAGACTAGTACCTTTCCTGTCAGTTTTGGTAACTACGATAGTTTTACTACAAGATGATGATGAAGATGAAGACGAAGATGAAGACGAGGAAGAAGAAGAAGAAGCAGATCCCTTACTTCTAGATTCTGGAAACTTTGCTGACATGTCCTTTTCCCCACTATTCCGACTAAATACGGGTATACTTCGGGCTGCTCCTTTCCCATTAGGCAGACTAACTTCCCAGATATCTACACATTATATTGTCTCTGATATGACAGTTCTTAACCTCTTCTGATTTTGATTTCCATCTTTTGGTTCAGACATTAGCCTTTTATCGGCACGTTTTACTGTTCTTGGTGGTTCCATCTCCTTGTATACTGTTTTCCTTTTCCCTGTTCTTCAACCTTTTCTCTTTCCAGTTCCGTTTTGTCTCCTTTTCTCACTCTAATCATATGTGTAGGCATAATTTCTGTCGCATAATTCTTATACTCCTTAACCGCCTCTTCTCCCTTTTTCCCATCTCTTGAAAATAGAAGCATGTCAACATTGGTAATGTCTTTACAACCGTCTTGTAAATTTCTTCGGCTAAGTAACTTCTTACAAACAGTGCACTTATAGGAAAAACCTAAATGTCGTTCTTTTAAATGTCTTCCCAACCTCTACCTTGTTGGAAATTCCAAGTCCTCGCAAACTCCACATAACCAATTAATCTGTAATTAAACAAACATTCAAAAAGTTTAACCCATGGAATTCACTATTTTATAATGAATTAATACAAAGAAACAATAACAAATTTATTTACAAAACTACATACACACAACAATATAGCAATTGGCTAACTATCTCCCCTGTATGGTTTCAGTTTATTGTGATGTACTACTCTCGGTTTTGACTTTGAACCTATTTTGATCCTATAAAGAACATCATTTGTCCTGTCTATGATAGTTATTGGCCCTATCCAGGGTCTCTGAAATTTAGGATTCAGACCAGGTCTTCGTTCTGGCTTGTAATACCAGACTTTATCTCCCTAACTGTACTTGTTATTCAAAATGTTATGATCATAGTTTCTCTTCATTCTTTCGCTACTAATTTCCATATGCTCTCTAGCAAAGTCATGTATTTCATGTATTCTGTTTTCTAGTTCATATGCAAATTCCGTAGCACTCTGATACTTCTGACTCTCCGGTTTCCCAAGCAACAAGTATATAGGTAAATTTATATCCCTCCCAAACATCATTTTACATGGTGACACACCAGTAGTCTCATGTGTAGAGGACCTGTAAGCCATTAATAACATTGGAATATATTCATCCCAGTTTCTTTGGTGTTTGGCTACAAAAGAGGCTAACATATTTTCTATTGTCCTATTGTATCTTTCAACCATACCATCCAATTGGGAGTGCATTACCGTAGTTCTGGTCTTTTCTATCCCCAATATATTGCTCATCTCTTTAAAAACTTTTGATTGAAAATTGGACCCCTGGTCCGAATGAATTTGCATAGGAACACCTAACATTGATATGAACCTGTCAACTAATTTGGACGCCATAGTAATGGCTTCCTTATTTCTCAAGGGCAGTGCATCTACCCATTTAGTAAACTAATCACCAATTACTAGTAAATATAAGTTGCCGTTTCTTGTTTTAGGGAGAGGGCCCATGATGTCTACCGCGACCCTTTCTAGTGGTGCCCCAACGTTATACAACTTTAAGGGCGGTTTTGGCTTCTTTCGAGGCATTTTTCTACTATTACACACATCACATTTTTGACACCACCTCTCTATATCTCTGTACATTTTGTACCAATGGTACTTGTGTCGTATCTTGTTAAAAGTTTTCTTCAAACCTAAATGACCCCCTGTTACACTACTATGCAATTGTTCCAGTACGTCCGCTACTAAACTTTGGGGTATAATTATCTGACTTGTGAATTGGTTTCCTGTTTCATTTTCAAACTTCTTTCAAAGTACTCCATCTACTATTTCCAAAGAATCCCAACGTTTCCAATAATACTTTACTAAAGGACTTAAACTAGAAACGACATCCCAAGTCGGTTTATCTCCCTTCTTTTTCAGCTCAATTAAAACTCTTAAATTTTGATCTGTCAATTGACGCTGTATCAAAAAAGTTTCAGTAAAGTTTTCATTTTCTATTGTATCTGATATTGTACTCTTATTTGCTCTCTCTTTTACTATTGAACTTCTCGTTGTCACTACCTTTACATTAAAATTGTCTTGTTCTTTGGTGCCTTCTTTCAATTTATTCTCGGTGTACATATCAAACTCTTTAACTAAATGATCTAAATATTCACGCTTGCCAGCTGCTTCCACTGGACAGCAGACACTGGTGTCCAAGCTATGAATTGTATTGATAAAGGTCCCATTTTTCCCAAGGACTTCCATTGGACAGTAAACCTTGGTATCCATAATATGGACAGACCTTTCTTCAGCAAGATTCCTGGAGGTGCCGTTCCCGTTGGCAACTTCCATTGGAGAGTATATACCAAGATCCGGG
Source organism: Gigantidas platifrons (assembly GCA_002080005.1). Taxonomy (NCBI): domain Eukaryota; kingdom Metazoa; phylum Mollusca; class Bivalvia; order Mytilida; family Modiolidae; genus Gigantidas; species Gigantidas platifrons. The sequence continues at coordinate 95,992 of MJUT01057469.1, forward strand.
AGACAGACTTGTACCTCCGATTCCTCTATACTGGACGTTACCCCTGTATGCAACGACTGACTTTGTGATATATTGGACCCGTCAACGACTTCCATTGGACAGTAAACATTGGTATCCGGATTTAACAATATCTGACTTTTACTTTCAGATTTAATGGCCAATTTGGCAACCTTCTCATTCTGAGAGGTGAAATCTTTGCTGGTGGCTTCCATGGGAGAGCCAACACCAGTATCCAAAGTATTTCCAACCTCTTCTTACTTTAAATTTTCTTCCGTATAGGTAGTGATGGAAACGAGGAATTGATAATACAATACCACTGCAAGAAGTTCCTTTCTGGTCACGCAATAACGTTTTTCTGGTTTTGACAGAAACTCACTAAAATAACATATTACTTTCTCATTCCCGTCTTGGATTTGTGACAACACGACACCCACCCCTTCATTACTCGCATCACAGTCAAGTATAAACTGTCCACAATCTATTGGGTAACCCAATATTGGCGCTTTTGTCGATGATTTTTTTAACGCATCAAATGCTTCTTGACACTCATTATTCCAACTAAAAGTTCGATTTATTTCAGTTAATTTGTGCAATGGTCTAGCCAAATTGGAAAACCCTTTTACGTATTTTCTATAATACGAACACAGACCTAAAAAGGATCTAATTTGCTTAACATTCTTAGGAACTGGCCAATCTTTTACAGATTTAATTTTATCGGGGTATGTTGCGATCCTGTCCTTGCTAACTATGTGTCCTAAAAAAGAAACTTTTTTTCTGAAGCAAAGTGCATTTATTAGGACTTAGCTTTAAGTTTGCTTCCCTTAGTCTCTGAAACACTTTTTCAAGATTTACGAGATGCTCATCGAATGTTTTTGAAAATACAATAATATCGTCCAAATACACCAGACATATTTTCCAGGATAAACCTGCTAACACCCTTTCAACGAGTCTTTCACACGTTTGTGGACTGTTGGCTAACCCAAATGGCATGGCAACGAATTGCCACAGCCCACTTCCTGGTATGCAAAAGGCAGTCTTGGGACGATCAGAAGGTTTGCCGCCTACCTGCCAAAAACCCTGCCTCATATCTACCGTTGAATACCACTGTGACCCTGACAATGCGTCAAATGTATCATCAATTCTGGGGAGAGGCTGACTGTCTTTAACAGTTACTTCATTCAGTTTGCGATAATCGCAAGAAAATCTGACTGAACCGTCTTTCTTAGCAACCATCACAATTGGAGAGCACCAAGGCCCATATTATTTTATTTTCAGTCATTTCTTTGATTTCCTGCTCAGCCTGTTCGCGCTTCGACAACGGAATGCGATACGGTCTTTGTTTTATTGGTCTCACACTGCCAGTATCGGTTGTGTGCTTTACTAAGTTAGTAAAACCGATGTATTTTTATTGACTTAGAGAATACATCTGGGTATTTTCTTAATAAACTTTCTAACGTTTTACTTTGATTATCATTCAAATTTTCACAACTTCTTCCTAACAGCTCTCTCAAATGGTCAGGGGTTTCCTTTGTATGGTCATGTTCGACCGGAGACATTGTATTTACTCTTTCTACTTTCAATTCCTCAACCGGCTCAACCACACCAGCTATCGTTTCCCTATACAATTTGCATGCTTCTTTATTTAAATTAATTACCCGTAAAGGTGTAGTTTCTTTTTGAAGACTAATCAACGATTTTGCTACTAGCAAACCACTCTTTTCAATAAATTGTGATGTTGGTTCTAATATCCCTATTTTACTCTGGTCTAAGTACCCCAAAGGAAGACAGGGAATGATCATTTCCGACTCAGCAGGAATTTCTACATCCTCGTACACTGAAATTCTACAACATGGATTTTTATATTCACCCGACAATGAGAAACACGGAATTTTTTTCCGTGCATCGTTATATAACCTTTACTAATCATCACAATACTTTTATTTGCCTTTAATAAATCAATTCCAATGATACCCTCATTTTGGATATCTGCCAGAAGAACATTATGTTCATATGGTTTACCACCAATATTAAGTTTCATATGAGCTTTGCCATAAAAAGGAGCCAATTCACCAGTTGCATTTACTATACTAACCCTCACTGACTCAGTTTTGGGCTTTGACAACACATTTTCATATATATCATTTCTTAAAATAGTTACGGACGCTCCCGTATCTATTGACATTTTTATATAAACATTTTCAATTCTAACATTTATAAAATATTCTTCATTCTTTTCCTGAAATGCAGGACTGACTTTTAAAACCGTGGACCTTTTGGGCTCTATTGTGGAATTCCGGCCCTCGAACCCGACGTCTGGTAGTTTTCCGACCTAGCACCATTTTGGTGTCTATGCGAGTTTGGTTTACCTTCATAGGAGTTATAGCCTCTTTGCGACCTAAAGGTTTGGCGTGAACCTGTACCAAACCCAGGATTTTTATTTCTATCATTTTCATTTTGTCTAGTATTCCTAGACAATTTATTGACAGTTTGTTCTAATTTGCTAATTCCTGAATCAACTATATTTTCATCATTCTGAGACAAGGAATGATCAATATTTCTAACTGGTTTTCCCCTTTGCTTATCAGCTACTCTCAAGGTTTCTAATTTGACTGCTAAATTTTCGGCCTCAGACATTCTTTCAGTCTTAATCGTATATCACTTTCAGGTATTGAATCAATACAATAGTCAATTGCCAACGAATCGGCAACCTCGGGGCCAATATTTGTGTAAGCCTTTCTTGTCAATTTCTTAATACATTCTATTAATTCGGGGATCGTTTCATTTCTACCTCTGACTTTTCCTTAAAGTTCGGCTTTAAATAGCTCACTTATATTTACTGACCCGTATCTATTTCTCAAAGCCTTTACCAAATTGTTAAAATCACGACATTTATTGTCGTCTAATTCTGCTAATATTGTTATATACCTTCCGGACAAGCTACTTGCCAAAGCCAAATATTTTGTATTGTAATTCCAGCCATTTAGTTCAGCCATAATTTGAAACTGAGCTAAATATTCATCAAAGTCAACTTTTCCATCATAAATTTGGGGTTTTATTTTTAAACCTTCGGTGGAGCTACCTTTATTTCTTTCAAAATGGAAATTACAGTTTTCATTCGAAATTATTTGTGAATTTTCGGTAGAATCATTTCCTGCCAAGGAGTCACCCATGTAGTATTCCCCTACTATACTCCGATATGGTGGATTTTTAGTATGAGGAGATGCCCTCCTCTGTACATCCATCATATCACTTTTCTAATTTCTTTTCCAAATCGTCTACCTTTTCTGTGAAAGTATTTATTACTTCCAACATTTGATTTTTCATCATTTGCATACCCTTTTTGAAGTCAGAATTTAATAAATACATTTGTTTTGAAAACATGTTTTCTATCTGATTTTCACTTATACTGGTTCCTACACTTGAGTTTACATGTGAGGCATGTTCCTCACAGTCTGCAAAAGTTTCATTATTTGACAAGTCCACCTTTGTGGGGTTACTATCTTCAAAATTTGTACCTTCCATTTTGTGTATACTACAATGTTATTACTTTTTACAATATTAAATATGTAATATATATATATATATATTTTTTTTTCATTCACCACCGACGAACCACACAATTTTTTTTATATGCACTTTGTATATTGTTGAATCCCACCGCTACGCCACCAATTGTAATGCTGCGGACCTCGTGTAAAGTGGACCTGCGCACCACAAGGTATACAGCGTTACAACAGTAAGGGTCCGTTGGATGTCGGAGTTTAGATGAAAGTAAATTTAAATGGATTCAACAAATTACAAAAGCTAATAAAAATTCAGATACTTTATTAAATAATATTAATAACGTTGCGCGATCGTATGTGTCTTTGACCCTCGTGTTTGGACAGGAACACAACAAACAATTACTTAATTAATTACAAGTATAATTAATTAATTATCCAAATATGCCCTTTAAAGGACATTAACTACATTCACAACTATTTAATCTTCTATTAACCACAACAACTACAATATTGGACAACCATATGATTACCGAGCGACCACAAAATATATCAATATGGTTAACGTGTTTCCTGCCATCAGCAATTGACACCTGCACCTGGCACAGAGCCAAATACTACAAATAACAATAATAATTGTCTACAATAAACGACACCGACGTCGCTTACATGAAATATTTACCACAATCTAGCTAAATAATATCAAATTACTTTCCTTATGTTATAAAGAACAAGGGTACAAATTATTGATAGTAAAACGTAACCTCACTTACGCAACCCTCTCCAACCTCGGTTGCGATAAGATATAATGGCGACTACGTACAATCTGAATCAAAATTTATATGAACCGTCTGCAAAAACGGACTCGCAACCACTTAAAACAATTTATATTACAAGAAATATAAGACATCAGAATTTCCAAGGAGGTGGCAACCCGCACCTTTTACAACCTGCTCCAAGAAGCAGCCTTCACCCAAAACAACCCGCACCTTGAAATAACCGACAACCAGAACAACTACACTACGTAGCTGTACTAACAACATTTAACGTAAACTTTTATAAGCTTTGCACCTCCTCCCTTGTCTTATAATCTGACATCTTTCAGTATGTATCACTAACTTCTTCTGTTTCTACGTTCTAACTTGTCTGCTGTAAAACTACTAGGCGAAATCCGTTTCAAACTAGCCGCGTCTAATACGTATACGTAATATAGATGGCGCTTCGATCGCTTTACAATAATTGACCAATCGGCAAGCAATAAACAGATGGGGAATTCCCCTTAGACATTCCAAAAAATGTAAACAGACGACGTGATTTGTAAATAATCACGATGTGGATTTAATCTTCTCATAGTAACTATAACTTATTAAAATACATATATGCATCAACAAATCCAGACATTCCTCTCTGAAAACATGATCATTTTACTTTACAGTAGGTATGATGAACTGACATTGCTCATAATACTGGCATTTTATCAACTTCCCACGAAACAGCTGATCATTGCATTTCGTACACAGCAACTAGGCTGACGCAAACTTCCAGATATATGAATCAACCGTGTTGCGTTACGATGAATTTTAGCAATTTCTTAAAGAATCTTTCAATTCTGTAACGGATATTTTCTTAGAGCTAACCCACAAGTTAAGACATTTTCTTCGAATTCGTACAGTCGTTGGTGAGTGTTCCAATATATAATATAATCAGTCTAATAATGATTAGAATGTCTTAATATTTCTCTAATTATTTGTTTCAGGTGTTTTTCACTTTAAGATTTGATGTAAGAATGGGCAGGATTGCAGGTTTTGTCATCTGTGTTTGTGTAATTGTTGTACCTATGTCTCGCTGAAATGACTGTGGACTATCTGTGGTTTATGATGCGGTTACTCATCACTACGCTATAGGTTGTGACAGGCTGAATCTGACTGCTGTTCCCAGTGGAATAGACACAACTGTAACAGATTTGTAAGCTTATGCAAACATCTCAACTTCTATTCACTATAACGTGTCAATTTGTCTTTTAATAAAATGAAACGAAGCATGTATGTGCTTAATATAGACTACGCTTATAGTTGTTGAAAGCCACTGTCACGCTTTCAACAATATATCAGTTATATTTTGGAGGTATTTTTGTTTTTGTTTGTATGTTGTTTATTTGTTTGTTGTTTTGATTTTGTTTTTTACTGTGTGGAAACCATTGTACTAACCACTCTAATACTGTCTAATGTCAGACACTGTGTACACAGCCTTTACATTTCAACGTCTTAAGCAATATCTGACTGTGTCCTTTTTCTGTGTGAAATGACATCTGCGCATAAGATGAATTATATATTTTACAGAGCCCTTACAAAAAAACATGCAATAATATTTTGAACCTGCTTGTTTCAAGTCGCTACTGACAATGGTGATACTGTAAGAATATAATCTGTGATTTCTAAGGAAAGAGTAAGTCTGAAGATATCAAAAAAGGTACAGTGAAGTTCTCAATCGATGGAAAATAATAGAATCTAACAACTGTCATCGGTATTTGTTTCTTTTTCTCAGACAGACATCCCTCAAAATGTGTTTTTTGTTCTTTGCGGTGAAATTCTGTTAGGGTGTGTGTTATTCGATCACATATCATGAAATGAATATATTTGGCAATGAACAAGCACGTCACCATTTTATAGAACAATTTGACTGGGTAAATCCATATAGTTTTATTCTTACAGACTTCTCTGACATACATTTGACTTGTGTTTATATGTATTTACATGTTCTGTGTTTTTTCGAAGACGACCGCATCACAACTATCAATGAAATAATACGCACAATGTGAAAGACGCACCAAATTACGAACGCTTCAAATTGTAATAATATTTGAAATTCGACTTTAATATCACAATACATATAACAATATTAAAGAAAACGTTTGTTTTTAAACAAACAAATCAATACAAGTACAGTTATTAGTAATGTATATCATTTCACTGTGACGTCATTTACTCGAACATTTGATTGATTCAGTGAACAGGAAATCGATAAGTGCCAACTGTTGACAAAAGTCATACGCAAACACATTTAAGCAAATGACAACATTAGGAGTTTTAATAGATTGATTAGACTTTGGTTAACGTTATATTTTGTAAAGCATATATTAATCACATATACAAACAATATTAACAACAGAGGTATAAATAACACTGGAAAATCTTGAAGCGACGATTACTTTTGGTGGGTAAAAGGGCGTGTAGCTTGTCTTACACAGGGCGATGTAAGAGAGAAAAAAAATTTCCCGTGAAAATTGAGAACTACTTTATCCTCTGTGTAAGAAACAATATTCTGGAAAGGTAACTAATTCGTGTTTCACTAGTAGCACTCGTCATATTAATTACAATTACAATCATATGACGAGTCATATTAATTACAATTACAATCAGATGATGAGTCATATTAATTACAATTACAATCAGATGACGAGTCATATTAATTACAATTACAATCAGATCACGAGTCATATCCTATGATAAGTCTTGACGAAGATGAAAGCAGGCCTGGCTTGGACTACTACAAACGGAACATACACGTAGTTATCTGTGATACAGACATTTTAAAGTTCCTATATATATAATATTGATTAAAACTAAGGTTCTCCCGCCTCAAGCAAACATCACCTTACTTGATTGTGGATATCCAATATAGGCCATGTGGTTGTATTCCTCCGAACTATTGCATATATTATTTGGCTTTCAAATATTTTTAAAGTACAAGAGACTGTTATTCTAGAAAAGCGTCGCGCGCACTCAATTTGATATCTACATCTACGTTTTAAAACTAACATAACCCTCAGTATAATATAATTATTAGTAAGATGTCTACGCGATCGATCAAAACTATATCTTATATTTTTCTTTCTTTTCAGACGTCTTGACCATAACATGTTAACCAGCCTGCCATATGATATATTTCAGAAACTAAGTTCTCTCAAAACATTGTGAGTTGTATTAGAGACATCAAGTCATATTTAAGGATAATGATGATATTATTCACTGTGTACACTCTTACCGCAAAATAAAACAATGTAGACATACACCTATATATTTATACTCATTTAAACAAAGTATTGCAAACATTATCGACGGCACAACCATCTTCGTCAGTTGCAAAACATAAACTGCCAAGAGATACAAAAAAAACAAAAACAAAAACAACAAGACAACTTCATAACATCTATTGAAGAAATATTTTGCTTGATTGTATATATTTATAGGTAATTTTGTCAAAATGTGCATGGTCTCTTTACAGGTGTGTTATTATTATATTTTAGAACTGTGTTTAATGTGTGGATTCGTTATCTTGTTGCAACATCTATAAACTGGCACATATTTCTGACCTTTCATCCTGTACTGTACAACTAGATACTGGCACATAATTCTGATTTTTCGTCCTGTACTGTACAACTAGATACTGGCAAATATTGCTGATGATTTATCATGTACTGTACAGCTAGATACTATAAGTTAATTACGTTCCTATCCGTAGATATGGATATTTTAACACCCAGTTAAAGTAGCCAAGTAAACGTAAATAACGAATGTATCCCCGGTTATGGTCAAAAATAAGACATTGTGTACCCCGATGTACCACGTAAAAGTGACGTTATCTTTGAAAGAATAAGTACGAAATATGAAAATTTCGAGCGTTTTTACCCGGTGCTGGGTACTACCTGTAGTAGAACCCTACAGTTCATCACATTAACAGCTTTATATTCAATATATTACCAAAATCAACTACATTTATTTAAGACGCGCAACGACGCGAGCTTTGACATCATGTTTATTTCCTTCCTTGCAAATAAGGGTAATAACAAAATTACCGAACACAGAGCAATCTTCCAAAGGGAAAGTCAAAACTTATAATTCAATAAACAGACAAAATCAGTCTACAACCGGGAAACTGGGAAACCGCAATGATCCTGACTTGGTACAGGCATTTCAAAAGAAATGGTGGTTTGAAAATTATAGCAATTTTTGATAGGTTAAATGGCTAGTTACACCCAGTAATATGACCAAAGAACATCCGAGAATAAGGGGTTTTATGCCCGGGGTTTTAACCAATCAAATGTTGTTATCATTTTCAAGCCGAGGATACTAGCTCATATTCCTGATGTCTCACCGTGTACTGTATAACTAGATACTTGCACATATTTCCGAGATATCATCGCGTACTCTACAACTAGATGCTGGCACATATTGCTGATGATTCATCGTGTACTCTACAACTGTATACTGACATATTTCTGAGGTTTCATCGTACACTGTACAATTAGATACTAGTTCATATTCCTGATGTATCACCGTGATGTAGAACTAGACAATAACGCATATTGCTGATGATTCATCGTCTACTCTACAACTGTATTCTAACATATATTTCTGAGGTTTCATCATACCCTGTACAACTAGATACTGGCAAGTATGCATGATGCCTCACCGTACTGTAAAACTAGATGCTGGCACAGATTGTCGATGATTATCGTGAATTGTACAACTAGATGCTAGCACATATTGCCGATGATTCATCGTGTACTGTACAACTAGATACTGGCTCCTATTGTTGATGCTTCATCTTGCTGCACAACTAGATACTAGCTCATATGTCTGATACATCACCGTGCTGTACAACTAAACACTGACGCATATTGCTGATGATTCATAGTGTACTGTACAACTAGATCCTGCTCCATATTTCTGATGCGTCATCGTGTACTGTACAACTAGATGCTGGCACATATTTCTTATGCGTAATCGTGTATCGTACAAGTAGATGCTGGCACATATTTCTGATGCGTAATCGTGTACTGTACAACTAGATACTGGTACATATTCCTGATGCCTCACCGTCATGCACTGTATAACTAGATGCTGGCACATATTGCTGATACTTCATCGTGTTCTGTACGTACAACTAGATGCTGCCTTATATTTCTGATGCATCATCGTGTACTGTACAACTAGATGTTGGTACATATTTCTTATGTTTTATCGTGTACTGTACCACTAGATGCTGGCACATTTTTCTGAAGTGTTATCGTACACAGTACAACTGGATACTAACACATATTTATGATGCTTATCGTGTACTGTACAACTAGAAGCCGGTAAACATATCTGGTGTTTCATCGCGTACTGTACAACGTGATGCTGGCACAGATTGTCGATGCTTATCGTGAACTGTACAACTAAATGCTAGCACATATTGGTGATGATTCAATGTGCACTGTGCAACTAGATACTGGCTCATATGTACACCTGTATTCTGACATATATCTTTGAGGTTTCATCGTACACTGAATAACTAGACATTAGTTCATAATCCTGATGCCTTACCGTACTGTACAACTAGACAATGGCACATATTTTTGATGTTTCATCGAGCACTGCCTAACTAGATACTAGCGCATATTGCTGATGATACATCGTGTACTGTACAACTAGATCCTGCCTCATATTTCTGATGCCTCATCGTGTAATGTACAACTGCTGGCACATATTTATGATGCTTATCGTGTACTGTACAACTAGATGGTGGCATATATATCTGATGTTTCATCGCGTACTGTACAACTTGATACTGGCTCATATTCCTGGCAGGGATTTTCGATGCTTATCGTGTAATGTACGACTAGATGCTGGCACATATGTCTGTTGTTTCTTCGTGGAATGTACAATTAGATATTGACACTGATGTTTAGATTGATTAGACTTTGGCTAACGTTATATTTTGTAAAGCATATATTATTTTAATCAAATATACAAACAATATTAACAAAGGATCATAACTGATGTATAAATAATACTGGCAAATCTTGAAGCGACGATTACTTTTGGTGGGTAAAAGGGCGTGTAGCTTGTCTTACACAGGGCGATGTAAGACAGAAAAACATTTTCCCGTGAAAATTGAGAACTACTTTATCCTCTGTGTAAGAAACAATATTCTGGAAGGGTAACTAATTCGTGTTTCACTAGTAGCACTCGTCATATTAATTACAATTACAATCATATGACGAGTCATATTAATTACAATTACAATCAGATGATGAGTCATATTAATTATAATTACAATCAGATCACGAGTCATATCCTATGATAAGTCTTGACGAAGATGAAAGCAGGCCTGGCTTGAACTACTACAAACGGAACATACACGTAGTCATCTGTGATACAGACATTTTAAAGTTCCTATATATATATAATATTGATTAAAACTAAGGTTCTCCTGCCTCAAGCAAACATCACCTTACTTGATTGTGGATATCCAATATAGGCCATGTGGTTGTATTCCTCCGAACTATTGCATATATTATTTGGCTTTCAAATATTTTGAAAGTACAAGAGAATGTTATTCTAGAAAAGCGTCGTGTGCACTCAATTTGATATCTACATCTAAGTTTTAAAACTAACATAACCCTCAGTATAATA
>MJUT01057469.1:112002-132785 GCA_002080005.1 Gigantidas platifrons
CTTTATTTGCAAAATTACGTCCATGGATAGGGGCCAGCAAATACAAACTAAACAAAACAATACAAATCACAAATATACAAATATACAAATAAAATGACAAAGCCTTGGCCAACGTGGACTTTACCCTCGCAAATCTATACCTTGCTTCAAAAAATTTCCCACAGCTGACAAAAGTTCAAAATTAGGATTTAAAATTTGTTTCAATTTTTGGAGTGGTTGATCTTGTATAAAATGTGGATTTAATTGATTTATTAATAAAAACAATTGATCTCTTGGCAATTTATTTTTATTACAATTTAACAAGAAAATGCATATCTGACATTCTTCTTAAAAAAAAACACTTTGTGTCGGTGTCTGTAATTAACTTTCTAAAATTAATATTAATAACAAAAAATCTAAATGCCTTCCGAGTGGGATTATTATGAATGTTTATTGATTTGACCTACATTCAGAATATTTCAGTGAAACGTATTCGATACGGTTTTAGGACAAGTTTTTATGACAAAAATTACTTACCGGTAGCATATTCGAACATTATAATTTCCAAAACACACTTCAATCCAACAAAACCATCATAATGTATAACACACGTGAAATAGTAAAAGAAACACATCTTGCCGCCTCGTTAACTAGTTTTTGAATGATCCGCGCGCGCCAGAACCGAATCACATTTAAAAAACAAGATCCATCCGCAAAAAATTATCCCATCAACATATCGTTTTAAAGAATTCATTTGATTATTTTTTTGAAAGTTAATTATAAATTACCGATAAACAGAATATTAGGCATTTTGTTTTTGGGACTGATTTAATCACGGGGTATATCAGGGTCGCCGTTCCGGCTCACCTGATATACCCCGTGATAAAGTCAGTCCCAAAAACAAAATGCCTAATATTCTATATATCTTAATTAACTAAAAAAAAATTGATGATCATCTATAACCTCGTTATATAATTCTACAATTCATGTGAGCAATAAACTGTTATCTTAATTAACTAAAAAATACATTTATGATCATCTATAACCTCGTTATATAATCCTACAATTCATGTGAGTAATAAACTGTTATCTTAATTAATTAAAAAAAAACCTTTATGATCATCTATAACCTCGTTATATAATTCTAGAATTAATTGAGTAATAAACTGTTATCTTAATTAACTAAAAAAAACTTGATGATGATTTATAACCTCGTTATATATGTCAGTTTTGTGTTCAAAATAATTTATTTGAAAATATTTTCTAAATATACCTGTTTGATCCCAGTTAATTGAACAGGAATGTTGATAAACTTTTACATCCACAAAGGTGTAATAACAAACTTTTATTTAAATGATTGAAAAGTGTTCACATTCTCTATGACGATATACCAAGTATTAGCCTGGGGGGAATCAATAAAAGTTAATGTTACCGTGTTTAACGTACAGAAATGTGCTCCACAGATTACGGAGCAATAAACTGGGACAAAACAACGACAGATAACTCTTTTTCTTTACTTCCACAAACGCGAAAATCGCAGAATTTTTTTCCTCCTTTAAAGCTTTCGCAAAATTAACCCCCATGCGAACAGTTTGAATAAAAAAATCGCAAAATTAACCCCCCCGCGAAAATAACCACTTATACAGTATATTATAGAGAGCTGAACGACAAAGAAATAGACAATTTAGCTTTAGGTATAGATCAAAATGCAAACCTCCAAAGGTTCTGAGCATTTTATGATACTAGAAATTATAACAATGTAACCTAAATCGTCAAATAATAACAAAAGATCGAGTGTATTTATGATTCACTGAAAAACATAGATGTTACTCTGAAATGATATTTTAATTCTTTTTTCGAGATGAATGTCAGAAAAGGTAAAATTGTCACGAGTCAGATAATAAATGTGTGTAATTTTAATGCTTCCCTAACGTGATTGTCTGCGTACGCGATTAGCTTTATGTCGAAACTATATCTTATTCATATGACTCAGACATATGTCGCAAACTCTACAGCTGGAGACATATGTCCCATACCCTATGATTGGAGATTTCGCTTCAGAAAATAATACACTAATCGATCGGATAATTAGTTACGCTTTGTGTGTAGTTCCAGCCTATGCTTGGAACACTGATGTTTTGCCTATATAATAAATTTGTCGTCAACCTGTGGTGTCAGTTACTGGTTATGTATGGATACATGGTCTGCTTATAAGACCACAACTAACAATGAGATAACGCGAACACCTACTTAACCTAGTTCTCGAGGCCTATACTGGCTATAGACTATATAGTCACATACAGCGCTATTGTATTATAATGGTTGTGACTACTTAGTCTTCCGTCTATCTGGCCGTATATAATGATACAACATAATAATTGCCATATTCAAAGACAAGCTCAGTCCCATAAACATTAACTAAGGCGAAACTACGTATGTTTAATCCAAGAACACGACAGAGAATGACCATGTCCATGCTGTTTCATTTCATTATGTAGTAGTAAACATGCGGACCTCGACGTAGACACATCTCATATGAAAGTAATGATACGATAAGGTGTTGATTCTATGATTCCTATGCAAATAATGGTTCGATAAAGTGTTGATTCTATATAGTATCTCACTGCAATAACATAATTCAGTAAAACTACGATCCCCCTCAATAAATATATTGATACACTTAGTCCTGTTTGGCTGTCCTGTTTATAATTATTGGCTTACGCGCTTCCGACGACCGTTGAATTATTGTTGCCTTCAAATCTTTATCAAGATCACACCTCGTGATACTTATTGCTTGTAGGAACGCGCCGTTCGCACTAAATTAGATATCGGTGGGTTTTTTTTGCACAAGAAAACAATAATAAAGGCATGTGTTATTTCTGCTGTAATGTTACGAAACCAAAGTATTTATAAGGAATTAGTAAACATAAAAATGATGCATTTAAAGAGTTTGGGATTCGTTAAGCATTTAAAAATAAAGCAAATTATTTTCTTCTGTGAGTTCTACCTACCCATGTAACAATGTACCATTTTAAAGTTAATAAGAAGTCTTAAATTAAAAGAATGAGGTTATTACACTTCAATGGAATTATAAGGATTAAATATACTTGTGTATGAGTTTATCTATGTGTAATATCGTCATTTCACTCACAAACTTTACAGAAAGTCCTTTACCGACATCCGTACCTTGAACCACAATAGACAAACCTATGGCGTAAATTATCTGCAAAATACACCGTCGACAAATAAAGTAATTGCCCCATATGGTTTATTCCTCTCTCATTGTTGTCACTGTCTTATATATTGTTGAACGAACACTTTGAAGATACCATATGGTAAATATCAAGCCATACAGACAAAGCAATGGCTAAGATTATCTGTGTTATGCGACGTCGGTAAATAAAGAGTAAGATAATTGTACCCCCAAACAATACGGGGTAGAACTCATACATTTTATATATATTATAGTAATCTGAACGACAATGAAATATACCACTTACCGTTAGGAATATTTGATAAAAATGTAAAACTGGAAGACCTGTGAGTAGTTTATATTATGCTAGAAATCTAAAACCTAAATCATCAAATAACAATGAAACATCGAGTGTTATTTAGCTTAAAGATTATTCACTAAAACATACTTGTCTAAAACACTTCATTTGCCGTCAATACAATTGTACATATCTGAAACATTCCATGTACCGTTAATACAATTTTACATATCTGAAACATTCCATGTACCATCAATATTATTTTATATATCTGAAACATTCCATGTACCATCAATACTATTTTACAAATCTGAAACATTCCATGTACCATCGATAACAAGAACGTCATCTGTGACGGTTTCGACATATATTATCACTAGCATCACAACTTTTACTATCGGGCTCGTTGCTATACTAGCGATAATGTCTGTCTCGTCTGTCATTACTGTCGTTATTTTATATTTCTTGCTAAGTGGTCTCGTCATTTTCGTTAAACCATATAGTCTGTTGTTATTATAGATATGTGGCACAGAATAAAATAGACAACTTACCATTAGGTATATTTGATCAAAATGTAGAGCTGATGGTGCTGTGAGTAATGTACATTTATGTTATACCAGAAATTATTATCAATAGCACAAAAACCTTCAGGATGAATTAAAATCTCGACATATATTTCTTCATAATCCCATTTTATTTGGCATGTTGCTGTTTCTGGGAATTTCATTGGACGAAACATCAAATTTAATAAGTTTACACATCGATAATTCCATTATATTATTTTGCGTTCATACGCGCTTGTATCACATTTCTCAAACAAAATGCATAATAAGAGCATTATATAACAGTGTTAAGTTGAAGTCATCACTTCAAAAGTTTACGGTCGACACCATGACTTGGTTGACCTTTATCGAATATATGTGCCTCAAATAACCACGGATAGGTTCCATTTGTCGTAAACACTTCGCGGTCATTTCCTCATTCATGACTTATTATCGGGTTTGTAACTAGATTAACACGACGCATGCCACTAGCGGGTCAGGAACTGTGTACCCTTGTGGAGAACCCGAGTTCAACCCCGGTTTTCAATATGGTTCGTGTTTCTTCGTCTTTAGTTTTATTTGGTTGTGTTGTTGTACATCGTTGGGTGTACTTTTGTACATTTTCTTTTGGGCATTTTGTTGTTTGTTCCTCTTCGATATACGGATTCTTGTAGATTTTCAAAAACAGTAGTCACATTATAATCGCTAGCTTTAATTAAATGTTTTCGTCATTATCCAACTTTCCACACTATTACAGAGACAGGAAAATGGCATTGCCTTGGGTGGCCCATTCTTTTCTCATTATTCTAGCTATTTCATATATATATTGTTGAACGAAAACTTTGAAGATACCATAGTGGAAATATCAAGCCTTACAGACAAAACATCGGCTAAAGTAATCTGAGAAATACGACATCGACGAATAAAGAATACGAAAATTGGACCCCGAAAAAATCGGAATGAAACTCATACAATATATATATATTATAGAAAGCTGAACGACAATGAAATAGGCCACTTACCTCCAGGTATATTTGATCAAAATGTAAAGCTTGGAGTGCTGTGAGTAATATACATACAAGAAATTATTATCAATAACACAAAAATCCTTCAGGATGAATTAAAATATCGACATATATTTCTTCATAATTCCATTTTAATTTGCATGTTGCTGTTTCCGGGAATTTCATTGGACGAAACATCAAATTTGATAAGTTTACACATCGATAATTCCATTATATTATTTTGTGTTCATACGCGCTTGTATCACATGTTCGCAATTATAAAAAAAAATACAGAATGAAAACATTATATAACAGTGTTAAGTTGAAGACATCACTTCAAAAGTTTACGGTCGTCAGTTCGAATATTGTGCCCCAAATTACCACGGATATGTTCCATTTGTCGTAAGCCCTCCCTGGTCCTTTTCTCATTCATGATTTATTACCGGGTTTGTAACTAGTTTAACACGACGGGTGCCACTAGTGGATCAGGAACTGCTTACCCTTCCGGTGAACCAGAGTTCATCCCCGGTTTTTAATGGGGTCCGTGTTTCCCCGTCTTTAGCTTTATATGTATGTGTTGTTGTACATTGTTGATTGTACTTTAGTAGTTTTGTACTTTATCTTTTGATAATTGTGTTGTTTGTTCCTCTTCGATATAAACGATGTAAAACTCATACATTTTATATATATTATAGAGATCTGAACGACAATGAAATAGTTGTACTTTTAATCTTACATGTCTCATTTCCATCAATGCAATTGTATATCTGAAAAGTTCCATATTGCAGTCAATATTTTTTTTACATGTCATAAGCGTTCCATTTATCGTCAATGCAATTGCACATCTGAAAACTTTCAATTACCGTCAACAACACTGCACGTATACAATGTTGCGTTGGTATTCAACATGTCTGCAATATTCAAATATTGAAGTCCATACAACTGCAAGTATGAAACGTTCCAATTAGTGTCAAAATGTTGAACATGTCTGGAATGTTCTGTTAACTATCCGCCTTACCACATTTCTGAAACGAAACATTTTCACAACTGTGTATATTGAAGCATCTCGTTATTCGAAGAAACAATACATTACAAATTCTTTGATTGTTTTATATATTAATGACAGGGAACTGACCAATAATTTCCTGACAAGTTTGCCGAGTGGTGTTTTTGACAACGTGATTAGTTTCTATGCATTGTGAGTACTATAATTAGGTTCCCACCTGCAATAGAAGAAAAGCTAGAAGATACGAAAGGGTTAGTAGGAGTTGTAAATCGAAGGACTATGCAATTGCCTAACATGATGACAAATTAAAAAGAAAAATAATGAAAAGACAAATAATTATCTACAAATCAATATACAGCTAATTAAAGATTGAGCAACACGAAATCTACATATTGATTAAAATTAAAACTTAGAACAACGGTAGTTTGATATAGACAATATCGGTACTATCAGTGGGGTTTGTGGGGTCATCCAGTGTAAAAAAAATCAAAAAGATATCAGAAGGCAGTCATGTCGTATATCAAATGGAAAAAAGGTCTGAAGATACCAAAGAGTAATCCGAATCCGTATATCGGAGAGGAGCAGACAACACAATGGCCAAATGAAAAAGCACAAAAGGACAAATAACGATCTACAAAACATACATATAAAAATAAAGTTCGATTAATAAGAACCCCGCTAAAAACCGGTGATGAATTCAGTTGCTCCAGAAGGGTAGGCAGGTCCTGCTCCACTAATGACACCCGTCGTGTTAATCTGGTTTCAAACCGGTGATAAGTCCTAAACGAGGAAATGACCGGGGAGTGCTTACGACATATCTGTGGACATTTGTGACACAGATATTCCATACAGTCAACCAAGTCATGGAGGCGACGATAAATCTTTCGAAGAGATGACTTCAACTTAATTAAGATGTGCCCTTATTTCAGTAGCTTTCGTGTTAGGATGCACAAGCGCTGGAATATGGAATGACCTGAGATATAGATATACTCCATATGCTGGAATACTGCTGCATATGAAGGGAAAGTTCACAATGGGAACATTTAAATCATCTCTTTTGTCATAAAGTTTCGTTCTTCATCTCCCCTCACTGCCAATTTTGAGGTGCATGCCAAGGTATGCAGCAGAACTACCTATGCCTGTGGTATCCTGTATTTCAAGCTCAATGGGATAGATCCGATAAACGAAATCCTCAAATCTAGAATTATTTAGTGAAAGAACATCCTCTGTATAGTGGAACGTGAAATTAAATGACCAGGGCTAGTTACTTTTCGATTTTCTTGAGAAGCCCCTGAATGATGTCTGTCTCATATGAATAAAGGAACCAGTCGGCGAGAAGAGGAGCATAGATAGTACCCATATGTATGCCGACTATTTGTTGAAAAACACGTTCACCAAAGACAGCAAATATGTTGTCAACCAGACACTCGAGCATGATGATGATAACACTATCATGGAACGTTTTGGTAGAATCAGAGTGCTTTTTTACAAAATAAGATATGTTACTTCCTAGCACAAGATATTTGTATCTACGTTGGCCATTCCTTTTAAGATATATTTAAGATTTTATATCTTTGCACCCATCCGAGGTGCCCATCGTCCAGCACTATTTCAAATCAGACTCCTTTATACCTCCTAAGACAACCAATATATCAAAGCAGCCACTGCTACTTCTCTTCCTAAGACATACACTCTATCAATTTAGCATCATTCCCTCCTACTTTTTTTTCATTTGGATTAAACGAGTAATATCTTAAATCAATCTCATGTTGTAGTTTACATATATTTCCCATAATGTCCTACTAAATGTATATGTAAAGGTGGCTTCTTTGATTCAAAGAATATTCCAACCAAATTTCTTTTTAAATGGATTAGTCATTTCAGATTGTTTTCTAAGATGTCTATATTGCTTTCCGTTCAACAAAAACGTTTGTAGAGAATCTACCAATAAACATATACCAGACAAGTATCAAACGGCTATATAAATCCAAAGAAAATGACAAGACAATAGCTCAATTAAAATCATTTAAGCTGATTTTTTTTTAAAACAAAGCATGTATTATGATGTTAAATAAGTGGTTTGGAAATAATCAACTATCAATACGTTATATACTGTTAATAATAGCATGAATTGGTAAAATGTTATGTAATTAATGTTCTAGGGAATAATTATAATTCCATTTATATTTATTTTTGTCCAGTAACTGTAACACATTATGTTTTTAGGAAATTAGATGGAAATGCTTTTGCAAATTTAACAATGGACTTGTTCACCAAAGTGAACGCATTAACCATGTAAGCAATGCTTAATGTGAGTAGCGATTAAAATATACCCGATGTAGCCTCCCAAACGATTGGATATTGTGACGTCCCCTACATTTTGTTACATTTAATGTTGCTTCAGCCTTTTAGACAATGACGTCCCTCCTCTCGGGACCATTTTAAAATACTTGAGAATAATTATCCTTGCAAGCTCAACCATGCTGGATACGGGAATTTCTAATATAGATACAAAATTATTTGCATAACAGACCTTTAATGTTTACCAAACGGAGGTTGGGTACATTGTAAGATTAATCTCTGTAGGAAGTACAATATATCAGATATAATCTTTCTATTGTCATTCATTTTGAGCCCTAAAATAAGATAAAAATGTTTGACGATAACAAAGGGTAATCAGAAGAGGTAACTCGAAGGACAGATAGCACAAAAAAGATGTAACTCGAAGGACAGATAGCACAATGGCCAACAAAAAACAAGGGTAATAATTAGTTCCTAAAAAACAAAAACAAAACAAAACAAAAACACACACAATCCAACAAAATCCAAAGTAATGTCTTCTATTGCAAACTGTCTATAGGTCCCCCATGCCGCTTAATGAGTTTGGGGTATCCGCTAAGTAATAAAGAACACATATTTTCTGGAAAATCGTAGATGTACAATGTTGTGTGTAAAACATATGTCTGGAATAACCTTCATCATACAGACATCATGTAGCATACCGAATGCAGGTGGAACGAACTTCTTTACCGTCGTGCTCACCTGGGTCGTAGATGGAGATGGTACACGATAGATGTTCCACCTTCCTCACTGAATTTAGTACTGTGTTGACTATTATTTCACCTATTTTGTTCCAATATTGTTATACATACTGACATAGTGACAGCCGGAACCTTTGAACCGTAATGAAAGCGGGAGGTTTGGCGCCTTAAGATCTGATTCAAGGCACCATTACTTTGGAAATGCCTGTACCATGTCAGGGTCATTGCGGTTTTCACAGTTTTCCGGTTGTTGACTGATTTTGTCTGTTTATATACTTATGAGTTTTGACTTTCCCTTTGGAAGATTGCTAGGTGTTCGGTAATTTTGTTATTATCCTTATTAACCACTATTTTGGTGGGTTAGTGGTGGTCATCTTCTTAGTGTGTTGTATTGTGATTTGGTTTTGTATTTGTCTTCGTACTGTGTCTTGTATGCCCTCTGTTACTAGTGTCTCTGGATTGTCAAATGCCAATAGCTTCTTTGTTTTTCTCTCACGTTTATTTCAGAATCACTGTTTATTTAAATGATTATAGGGAATTAAGCCTTTAAGACCGATGTCAACATGTGGTGTGGAGCTCAACATTTCAATACAGATGGCGTATCTCCCTTTTATTGTAGAAGTTCGTGTTCCAGATATGCTAATATATTCGCATGTCATGGTTGGGATCACCATTGTTAGTTTCCAGTTAATCCACCACAAAAATCAATTGTTCATCGACTAAAGAAATTAATTAAAAATTAAACATGAAGTAAATAATTCTGCTGATGATGATATCAAACGACATGCGCATTACAATAACCGTACTGGAGTACGTCAGAATTTAGGGGACAAGACACAGAATAGACACAAAACTAAAATGATGGGCAGCGTTACACGGACCTCACCATACAGAGAAGGATGGACCCAGATGCTCGCCAAGTGCTAGCAGTTCCTTCTTCTTATAATGTACACACCATGTTATTCGTACAGTAAAGTCGTGTAACACAATTTACGACTGAGGCTTCTGGATATTTAAGACCACTCTTTTACTCTCAGCATTTTTTCAGTTATATAACAATGAATGGAGGATATCTCGTCATGGGTCTACAACCTTATACTTGATGGACAATGATACCGCATGCTGATGTAAATACAACTACCACACAACAGTGGGATAGCGGTGCACATGAACTTTATAAATGAACCATGAACAGGAAACTTTACATTTATTAATATAGTGGTCAATATTGGTAGTCTGTTCTCGCTAACTTTTAAATTATTAATCGTTTACTTTCAAAATTAAGATATTTAGATTTGTCAGTCGTATGCCCATCTATTACTGAATGGCGAGGATCAATAAACAAGACAGAAGTATCATTCGCATTGATAGACAAAGATGTTGAGTATACCCTCGATCAACCTGATATTTGCTTAGGTATGTTTTATAAATTGTCTTTAGAGAAGTTTGAAGACACAGGATAAATGGATAAACAATGATCTACAAAACATTGCATTGAAAACAAAAAATCGAACACCACATACCCCCTAAAGACCAGGGGTGAATTCAGGTGCTCCGGAAGGTTAACTTTCCTGCTCCAACATATGGCATCCGTCGTTAACCAATCATCCCATATTATTCCTTTAGTTTTATACGATGGGTTCATTCATATTTTGCTGTCCTAGTGCAATAATCCTCATCAAAACCTCCAGTTCATTGACGACAAATGTGCTATGTTTAGTGGACTTATATTTCAACAGAGAGTCTGCATGCGCATGAGTACCAACTGTGCTCCTCTACTAGCCGACTTATTGTTTATTCGTATGAGGATAACTTAATACAAGAGTTTCCCAGGAAAAACAAAAAGAAACTGATATGATTCTTAAAATCATGCATCTGTACCTTGATCTTTAACTCGAAATTGACATTAATGACTGGTTAAGATAGTAACTTTACGAGACAAGATATGATTTGAATTTTCCCATTCCGAACATATATATAGCAACACCTGCAACTTCCATACAAGAAGCATTTGTTGGTGTCCCATGGATGGAGCCTCACATTCATCATATATCACCTACTCGTTTGTGTTCTATTCAAAAATACTCACATTCACCATAAATGACCTACTCGTTTGCGTCCTATTGAAGGAGCCTCACATTCACCACACATGACCTATTCGTTTCGGTCCTATTGAAGGAGCCTCACATTCACCATATATGACGTATTCGCTTCCAATTGAAGGAGAGTGGCATTATCTATACACGAAGCACTTATTTCTGGCCCATTAAAAGATAGTGCTATTCTCCATACACGAGACACTGAACCACCGATTTCATAGCCAGCTACACGAAATACATTACCTATCTGCCGAGACTATGAAATACATTACCTATCTGCCGAGACTATGAAATACATTACCTATCTGCCGAGACTATGAAATACATTCCCATTCTTTGCTCTTACTCCTTAGTGCTGCGTGCCTAGCGGAAAAGTAGCAAATAGCAATATTATAGAACCACGATCTACCTAACTCGAGGCTAGAATATGCAGCCGACAGCACAATTACAATAATGTAATGCAAGCATCAACTAATTCATGTTTATTATAGATATTAATACTTCTCCATCACAACTTCAAGCTACAACACAAGTTATGACCTTACCAGTTCTTCAACACGAAGTTACAGCTATTACTGCAAACAAAGTGATTTCAAATGTACAACGAAACCCACAGGAGAGAAAAACTGCTACTAGCGAAGGTATATTTTATAGTGTTAGGATTATGTTTGCTTAACAATCGTATCAGTTTGATGGATGAACGAATCCGGGGAAGTATTACAGAAGAAAGCCATGAATCTGATGGAAGTCACATAAAACGTTATGACATAATGCTGAAAATCGAAAGCATCACGGGAAAATATCTCACAACTCAATACAGTTTTTAGTACAGACACGAATCTGATTATCAAATTAAATAACTGAAAAAAAAAAATAGCTGATGATATCTTGATCCTTTTTTCAAAATATATATTTGTAACATATTTGTTGTCCCGTTGAACTTTTCCTTTTGGCCATTGTGTTGTCTGTTCATTTTCGATATACAGATTCTGATTACCCCTGTGGTATCTTAAAACTCTTCTGACAGTTTACATAGCAAACCAACTGGAATCAGTTAAATAACTGAAAGAACAGTATCTATGGTAGTATTACATATAGCTGTATTTATTCAGTACGTGTTCATTTCTCTGTTTAAGAAGAGTTTGAAGATACCAAAGGGGCGATAAGAAACCGTATATCAAAGAAGAACAGACAACACAATGGTCAAAAGAAAAAGTACAAAGGACAAACAAAGATCGGGAAAAAAATACATATAAAACTAAAGATCGAGTAACACGAACACCACTAAAAGCCGGGGGTGAACTCAGGTGCTCCGGAAGGGTAAGCAGTTCCTGCTTAACTAGTGGCACCGGTCGTGTGGTTCTAGTTACAAACACGGTAATAAGTCGTGAATGAGGAAAGGACCGGGAAGTGTTTACGACAAGTGGAACATATCCGTGGTCATTTGTGACACAGATATTCCATAACGGTCGACCAAGTCATGGTGGCGACTGCGATTTGTGGGGTACAAATGTTCGTGTTTTTCGTGGATAGACTGATCCACGAAATTAAGAATCCAACGAACAATGAAACTTGGGAAGCAACTCGACATCAATATATTGACAAATGCTGTCTACGACTGACCTTGACTTCTGGACCAGCTGCACATGGTACAATTGAAAATTTTAATGACGAAATAAGTACAAGTATTCCTTTTAATGGATTATAATGCACGTAAACATTCTTGTAAAATATTTGATTTTAAATGCATGCGTTAAAATGACAGAAATGTATATATGTGAAAATTGTTTAACAACTTCCGGTTGTAGAAATCAAATTTACTTCCTAACCATACACTGACGGTGACACGCTTCTAAATGTTTTATAAATATTTTTCTATTAAAGTATACCACCCTTGTTTCAATAAACATATTGTATCACCTTTCTTTAAACAATTAATGACCAATTACCTATAAGTGAATTGTACATTTACTCTGGGGACAGGATTAATCTTGTGACAAGACAACGAGTGAGAAAAAAACTTTATTGTTCTTTTTTTAGTTGTGATAAACAAAAATTTAAAATAAAATGGAGAGTAAATATAGGTAAGACATAAACACGAACCCGGTAATAAGTCGTGAATGACGAAACGACCGGGAAGTGTTTACGACAAGTGGAAAATATCCGTGGTTGTTTGTGACATAGATATTTCATAATGGTCGACCAAGTCATGGTGGCGACTGTGAAATTTTCTAAGTAATGACTTCAACTTTACCAAAACGAACCCTTGGTTCAGTAGCTTCCTTGTTAGCAGCAACCCTCTATCAAGGGAATCCTGTTAGGAACCACAGGTTCTGGAATATCGTATCATCTGAGATATATATACTCACTATGCAGGTGCTGCTGGAATGTTGCTACATATAAATGGAAAGTTCACAATGGGAAAATTGAAATCATCTCTTTTGTCGTAAAGTTTCGTTCTTAACCGACCCTTACTGTCGATTTCGAGTGGTAGGTCAAGGTATGAAGCCGATCTATCTGTATCTGTGGTATCCTTTAGTTCAAGCTCAGTGGGATAGATGCGATCAACAAAATCACAAAACCTGGAATTATTTAGTGACAGGACATCATCTATATAGCGAAACGTGAAATTAAAGGATCGGGCTATCTTCTTTTCGTTTTTCTTGAGAAGCCCCTGAATGAAGTCTGCCTCATGCGAATAAAGGAACAAGCCGGCGAGAAGAGGAGCACTATTTCTACCCATAGGTATGCTGACTCTCTGTTGAAAAACACGCCCACCAAACATAACAAATATGTTGTCAATCAAAAACTCGAGCATGTTGAAGATATCAGTTTCAGAGAACTTTTTGGTAGAATCAGATTGGTTTTTTACAAAATAAGATATGTCTCTTCCTAGAACAACGTGTTTGTATCTACGTTAGCCATTCTTTTTTTTATGAAAAACAATTGGACCGACTCCCTTAATTTGTCCTTCAGCTTAGAGTGGAGAATAGTAGTGTAAAGGGTAGAGAAGTCAAATATTTTAATGTTATTGCAGGAGGAGAGGAACCTAGATTGTAGTACTCTAACTGATTTTTCGAGTTCTTCATATTCCACATCTGATTCACAACACCTCTCGAGTAGCTAATGTCACAGTGGTTCTGAATCCCGGTTTTGATTGCCGATAGAATACATGTTAATAATTTGGAATAAGGTTTCGTGGAGAATTTGGCACACCCAGCAATATAGCGCTGTTTGAAAGGACACTTGTGTAATTTAGGAATCCGGTAGGGTGATGGTAGATCCAGTTCGTCATCTTTGGTTGAAATGACAAAGGAACATAAAACAGACCTATGATTGTTCAGGATTTCCTCTTACGTAAGTGTCGTCGGGGTATATGTAGGGTTGTCAAGTGACTTGTCAAGTAGTCTATGTAATGTGATTTACACACCGAAGGTGAATATACACATCATAACGTAGCATATCGGAAGCTATTTTGCTAAAGCAAGATAATTTTTATGTTTAGCTTTAGTTATTGCATGTCAAACGTGGAATTATTATATATCACTCTTGTTATGAGATGCAGATAAATTCTGAAACATGCTACGTGACATTTTTTGCTGCAGTGACACAAAAGAACAATAAAAACAAATGACCAAGCTGATGTTTCTAGCAAATAAAAGTTATTTTTTTTAATTAGGTATTGATTACACCATATGTGCAGGGATTCTTGGAATCATAGCCAGTGTGTTTCCAGTAGTGTACCTAAGTATTAAGTTGATAAGACATCATTTAGACACAGGTGTGATGACACAGGTAATCGTACCTCAATGAGACTCAATATGTGTACATTTTGTATTTATTTGATTTCATTGCGAATGAGTTAAAGTAAAGTCACTAACTGTATGGCGAGAGCAAGTTCCACTTCGATAAGAGGATGATTTTCGCATTATATAACACAAACACGCTTAGTAGGATGTACTACGTCACTCAAACAACAGACATATCACACCACTCGAACCTATTAACCTGATTCCGATACAACCAGCGGAGTAGCAACACATACAAGTTTATTAGTTGCTTGACCCGATCGAGGCTGGAACCGATCTAAGAAAAGATTGAAAATAAGAAAAGGGTAATCAGAAACAAATAATTAAAGGACAGACAATGATCTGCAGAACACCACACGGAACAATAAAGATGAATCAACAGGAACCTCACAAAAACCGTTGGTGACCTAAGGTGCTCCGGAAGGGCAAGAAGTTCGTGCTCAAATAGTGGCACTAATAAGCTTTGGTTTGGAAGTTAATAGGGGGTGTACTCAAAGAATGCGGAGAAACGCACTAACATGTGGCAAGACGGTGACAAACATAATTTAAACAAATCGAGTGCACCTCACCTTGTCATGGAATTGAACTCACAACTTAAGTTGTGTTAGCCAGTGATTGCATACCTACATGTATATGCAAATCCAATCGCATAATGATCTCCTATTAACACATTGTATATGTGTTTTCCGTTACTTTAGATATGCTCCATTTATTCACAGCGTAACATAACAAGTGACAGATTTGGGAATGTTGCATCGGAACAAATGGAAATAGATATGACGAATTTGTTCGAGTTTACGACTGAAAACCCAAAGTTGCAAGGTAGGCAAAACATCCCTCCTGTTGATTACAAAGACACAATTCAATAATCTGGTCTATTGATAAAGCGTAACTATTTTTTATTGAATAACAATATCTGTGTAAAGTAAATATTAGTTTCTTTGTAAATAATTTTTATTATTAAATAATAAATCTGATTTAGAGACAAGGATTTGAGTTTTCACATCAAGTTTGTTTTTATAAAAACTGGTCTACCTTGAAGCCAGCACGAATTCACATAATGGTGATATTATTAACACCTGTTCTCAGCCAACGTACATCAATATCAGCAAGACTACAAAATCAAACAAACTTCATGCAATAATTAAATCATATATGGTGAATTTTTCAATTGCAGTCATAATTTGGGATTTACCTAGCTTAAAATAGTCATCATTTATTCATTTGTTTACGCTCCACACTGAAGTTGAAGTCATCACTTCAAGAGTTTTACGGTCGCCACCATGATTTGGTTGACTGCAATGGTATCTTCGTGTCACAATTGACTACGGCTATATTCCACTTGTCGCAAACACTTCTCGGTAGTTTCCTCCTTCATGAGTTATCACCGGGTTTGTAAATAGATGAATACGACGGGTATCACTAGTGGTTCAGGAACTCTTCCGGAGCACCTGAGCTCACCCCGGTTTTTAGTGTGGTTGGTATTACTCGATCCTTTGTTATGTATGTATGTTTTGTAGATCGTTGTTTGTCCCTTTTCTTTTGGTCATTGTGTTGTCTCTCCACATCTGATTTGCGACTTCTGATTACCAAATTTTGTATCTTCAAACACGTCTTGTTCAATTTGCTTAATTCCATTTGCATTTCGCCAGCTCCTCGTTTTTCTTCTATTTCTATTTCTTTCAATCTTATCATTTCTTGCATTTCTTTCTTTTGTAATTGTTTTTTTTTTCTCATTAGATATGATTTTTTTTCTCATTTTTACAGTATCAACCCTAAATATTTGCCAAATCAAAAGCATCTTCACCCAAAATTGCATCATCTACCAAACATGTAACAATAAAGTTACGGATTTCAAATTTCAACATTGCGTTTTTAATCTCCAAATTCAAATGTATATGCTGTGTCGAAATCTGTAGAGAGCTAGCTTTGCTCCTGAATAGTTCTGGGTACTAGTGACGGTATCTAGAGTTCGACTCACAAAGCTTCGGATAGATATACATGTAGCTAAACACTACTAACCAGACGTTTAAATACAATGCATCTCTTGTGATCTCTTCTGTCTTCATCCATTGATTCGATGTGTTACTAACTCTCTATAGATTTCGACACAGGATATACATCTTAACGAAGTAAACACGCATTCAGTTTTAGTTGTAATCTAGTAGTTGACACCCTTTGTAGCGGTTACTGTCCTGTCAAACATTAATGGCTATGCCATTACATTCCAATAATGGAAGGATCCGGGTGGCTCAATGAGTTAGATAGTTGGATTACCTAACAACTCATACAAGCCTATCATCAATACGGCGTGGTTTTGCGCCCGTCTTTGTAAATTACAAAAAAGGATGCACTCGACTCGAAGTTTACAAGTTGCTTTCTCATGGTCGGTGGTTCTCTCCGGGTACTCCGGCTTGTTCCACCACTAAAACTGGTCGACATGATATAGCTGAAATATTGCTGAAAGTGGCATTAAACACAATAAATCAAATCATATACCAATACATTCTCTAATGGAAATTACTGACAGTAAATATACATAGACGAACGTGGTTGATGTATTTCCAAATGGATATTGTATGCAGTTATATGTTTTTACAGTAAGCTACAGTGGTCATTCCACCTGTTTTTTTCGTATATACTGTGTCGCCACGTAGACAGATGTTTGTACAATATACTTTATTTCCAATGACTGTATAATGAATCTTCATTATTCTATATAATATATTAAAAATTGCTGAGTTAGATTGCTGTCAAATTATGATATTAAGTATATATGTACCATCTACACACGCTTAGACACATGTCTTATGTCTATGTCTAGATTTTCCTTACGAGACCAGGTAACACATCGAATATTGAAGCTATATTTTAACATAGCAGATGTGGTCGAGTGGTCTAGGGCGCTGGACATAAGGCTAAGCGGTTGGTGCTGCAGTGTATCAATGGTGTGAGTTAAAATCCCGTTGAGGGAAGAACACAAATTTGACATCTCAAAGATCTAATTCTAACACTGTTCGGATTAATTTACAATCACTCTCATGATCATTGTACAAACGATTTTGTAGTAGCAGTCGTGGTCGTGATGGTACGGTAGTAGAATTTACAATTATATATGCAATCAGTGCCTATCACCATTACATTTGTGAGTCAGAATCCCTTATGGCGAGGAGTATTCGATATAACATTATGCAATAAAGTATGTCGGTGACTTACGACAGGTCGGTGGTTTTCTTCGGGTATTTTCTCCATCAATAAAAATGAAATATTGTTAAAAATGGCGGTAATTATCATAACCCTATGCCAAAGGATGTTGCAGTCATGCTAGTAATTTTATGATATTGGTACTTGTGACGGTTCCCAAGCATAGCCTTACGGAGTAGCCCATTACGCCACCAGAGTGTGGATCTTGATGACCAGTTGTCATGTTAAAAAAAGGAAAGCCTAATCGTGGACCATAATGGATCCCGTATTTGGAGAGTTCCATGCTCGTTGAACACTACTTTTGTCAATTGCGAGAAATAGCAGGCAAATTAGTGTGTAGTAGACGGTACACAAAGGGGTAAATTATTTCTTCCTTACCCAGCTATTGATACCTTTCAAGTAGCAGCCAATATTCGTTGCTCCGGTATTCCGATTCTTTTCTAATTGATAATTATATTTTACTTAGCGCTGTGTAAACAGCGTCTGACAATAGAAAGTATTAGAGTGGTTAGTACAACGGTTTCTCCACACACTAACGAAAAAACAAAAACAAAAACAAACAAAACAAACAAAGCAAAAAACAATGCAAAAAAAAAAAAGTAAGCAGACACAAAATCAAAACCAAAAACGCCACAATTTAACATATCTATTGTTGAAAGTGTGACAGTGGCATTAAACAGCAATAACGTAGCCCATGTATCGTTTCATTCTGTTGAAGAACAAAAAGAAAACTTTACAGTGAATATCAGTTGAGATGTTTGCATTGTTATGAAAACGTAGAACTACCGAGCGGACAACTGAAAAAGAATAAGGCGCGGAAGCTGCACGTGGAACACGACGATATCAAATATTATTTATTATGCAGGACAAATTTTAGTATCAATCAAATAGAAAATATCTTACAATAGTATCAATCAAATCAAAGAACCCGCATAATGTCAGTGTTTTTGGCAAATAAAATAAGTACAATAATCACAATAAATATCAACGATAACCTTAGCGAGGCCGGGAATGGGCTAAAATGTAAAATCAGAAAACGCCACATTCAAGTATGAGTGTCACTTCATTCACCCTTTTTAAACGCTATATATACTGAAGATATGTATACACTTTAACGTAAAAATAGAACTAAGGGTTCTATAACTTTGAGAACGAATTCACAATTCCAAATGTGAAAATTAATAGGTTAGGAGATCGAACACAGCCGATCTCTGGGACAATCGAATTTCAACTTACAAACTTGTTTACGTTGGATACTAAAACGTCATGAATTTCCCGTAAAAAATATTTTTCGCGGATCTCGAACATCCGATTACAATAATGACAACATCGAATACAAGAAAACATATATATAAATTCATGCTATTAAGTATTACAAATTTATCAACTATTAGACACGTCTATTTAAAACCGTCCTTGTAAAAACTTGTATATTACTATTTGAAGAACGATAACTCGAACGCAAATGAAGAAAAGACGTTTGGAGGAAAATGTAAGCATTGCATAAACTTCGTGTGAAAACTCAACTAAAATGTACTTAATCGTACGAAACATTTATACATATTATGCACTTAAAAGGTAAAACTACCATTGACCTCAGATATAAAAATAAAATGTGAAATTAGCGATTTGCAAAATGATATAACTCAGTTTCATAACAGTAAAAACTTACAAATCTGTTACATCTGTGTCTATTCCACTGAGAACAGCAGTTAGATTCTGCCACAACCTATAGCATATCCAGCAGTATCCGGATCATAAACCACCGATAGTTCACAATCATTTGAACAAAACATAGGTACATCCATTACACATACACATATGAATAAATCGGCAATCCTTAAGTAAAAAACCACCTGCAACAAGTAATTAATGACATAAAAAGATACGGTCATTACGGTTTTCCCAGTTTTTCGGTTCGTGGCTGATTTTGTCTGTTTATATACTTATGAGTTTTGACTTTCCTTTTGGAAGATTGTTCGGAGTTCGGTATTTTGTTATTACCTTATAATCTAATCATTAGTAGACTGATTTTATTTTATATTTTATGAAAATCCNACATCCATTACACATACACATATGAATAAATCGGCAATCCTTAAGTAAAAAACCACCTGCAACAAGTAATTAATGACATAAAAAGATACGGTCATTACGGTTTTCCCAGTTTTCCGGTTGGTGGCTGATTTTGTCTGTTTATATACTTATGAGTTTTGACTTTCCTTTGGGAAGATTGTTCGGAGTTCGGTATTTTGTTATTACCTTATAATCTAATCATTAGTAGACTGATTTTATTTTATATTTTATGAAAATCCAGAAGCATCTAAAAATGTAATTTGCTCAAAGTTACGTATTAAAACATAAAACAATAATGTGGTGCGGATGACGTGTTTCTGGAATAGTCATAAAGGTATGGTCATAGTCTAAAGACTTTGGAATAGTAATAAAGGTAGGGTCATAGTCTAAAGTTTTTGGAATAGTCATAAAGGTAGGGTCATAGTCTAAAGTCTTTAGAATAGTCATCAAAGTAGGGTCATAGTCTAAAGTCTTTGGAATAGTCATAAAGGTAGGGTCATAGTCTAAAGTCTTTGGAATAGTCATAAAGGTA